>AWVW02010998.1:0-15522 GCA_000500225.2 Phytophthora pinifolia
CTGCACCTGCCCCGCCGCCTGGCTGAAGTCCTCGTGGGCCAAGGCTTGGGCTGCCAGAAGCGCCTCAGCGGGTTTCTGATAGGCACATACGAGACGTTAGTATCGGGCATTTACACCTGAGAGAGAGAAGCCTTATTACCAGATACTGGAAGCCCACGACGTCGCGCCGGCCCGCCCCGACGCCGCCCAGTTCCACGTCAACGTGAGCCGCCAGCAGCACCACAGCGTCTCGCTTTAGTCCACGCTCGTCGCACGGAGCAGCAGGAGCCGCCATTAGCGTCAGCGCGGCGAGCAGCACGCGCATCAGGTCGGTCTTTAGTCGTCCCCGATCTTCAAGTGTAAATTCGAGTGCGATGACTCGCTGTTTGTATGCGACACGGATTGGAGCTTCAAAAGACGCGCGATATGGGCGGCTGGAGCTTCCACGCACTGGCGCTTGCCAGCGGCACGGCGGCGGAGGAGCTGGCGGCCAAGAGGGATCTGCTTGTCAGACTGGAGGCACTCTCGGGATGGAACAGACGATGCTCGTATCGCGTTGTAGCGCGGACGGCGCTGGAGGAGCTGGTGCGGGTGACGCACGCGGAGGAGGTGGAGGCCAAGCGACACGAGGAGAGGAAGGCGGCAGCGGAAGCGGCTGTAGAGGGGGAGGAAGCAGTCGAGGAAGAGCAGGGAGAGAAGGGGGAGGAGAAGGTGGTGGTAACGCCGTCGTTGTTGGCCCTCGCCTTCCAGCGCCTCGTGAGTCAGGATAGGCGAGAGTTCCTCGAGATTCGGCAGCCAGAGGCGGCAGACGTGGAAGAAGCAGAGCAGACCCAGACTCAAGTGGAGCAGGAGAAGCAGGACGATGCTTCAGAGGGTAATGAACAACAGACGATGGAGCCAACGCAGACGCCTACGCGCGTGTATCTGCTGGTGGACTACCCGTCTTCCCTGGCTGAGATCAGGGCGCTGCTGTTGCTGGGGGAAGTCGGTGCCGCATCGCAAGTCACTGACGCACCAGAGCAGCTGCCGCTACTGCCGCTAATTGACGGAGTGGTTCTTCTAGCAGATCGAGGTCGAAACAGAAGCGGCTCGACGAATGTACAGCGCAAGTCTGTCATAAGTGTGGACGGAATCGGTCCAAGGACGTCCATGATGGAGGCGTCGGTGTTTCAAGCTGCAAACGCTGTTGTGAAGGCGTTCTATGAGGCTGCCCAGGTGGGAGGGATGGAGTGGAGTGACTTTACGTTCACGAGTGTGGGCTGCAGCACAGAAGCGTCAGTGGCCAAACTGCCTGAAGAACTCGAGATGGAGCTCGTTAAGACGGTGGAGTCGGTGGCGGCTCACAAGTTTGCGTTCAAGAGCTGGGTGGCATCGACCACGTTCTCTGCGATTCCCAGTGCCTCGGAAAACGACACTGCCGCACTCCACGAGGAGTACGAAGCTGTCCTAA
Organism: Phytophthora pinifolia; assembly: GCA_000500225.2. Taxonomy (NCBI): domain Eukaryota; phylum Oomycota; class Peronosporomycetes; order Peronosporales; family Peronosporaceae; genus Phytophthora; species Phytophthora pinifolia. The sequence continues at coordinate 1,430 of AWVW02010998.1, forward strand.
GCGGCGTATTTCCTGGTAGTGTTGCAGTCAGCACAGTGCTGTTTGCAATTACCGAAGCCGTGGCGGCGGCTTCTTTCCCTCGGGCAAAACTGCCGTCTGCATCAAGCCACAGCAGCTCGATGGATTTGTCCCAGTTTGACGGCTTCATTGAGCATGGAGACTTGGTCGCCCGTCGAGTCGCAAGTGCTCAACTTTGCCACGAAGTGTTGCAAGCAAAAGGGAGTCCGTGTCTCCTTTCACAAGGGAACCACCGAATTGACGATATCGAGAGAGCCATGTGGAGCCGTAGTGATCTGCCAGGCGTCGGCAATGAGGGACGGAAGGCGATGCCCAAAGTACCCGAGCTATCCGAACCGGAACGCAGCGTTCGTGACACGGAGCTCGCAACGTTTTACAAGTCCCCACGCTTTACCTGCCGGGTGGTTCACCTGACACGACAACTCTTGCAGGTCGAAGAAATGCTGGGGAAATCGTGGCAGGGCAAGTTGCAGCCTCGTGGATTTCTGGAAAACTTATCACGTGCTATTCTACCGCAACGAATCGCGTCGGTGCTCCAGCAGAATACCCCCGACGTTTACTCCAGCTACTACGCACCCACGGACTCGCTCTTGTTGGCGTGTCTCCCGAAAACGGCACCTGGCCGGATGCAGTCGTCTTTCTGGGTTGCTCGCGACTACGTGCGTCACCGACCGGCATTCAAGGACTGGGAGCGCGAGCAGCTCGTTTCCGAGGAATATCTCACACCCCGCACTGAGGCTGCAGCGAGTGCTTGTGTACCGTTGTCTGCTGGGCAGCTCTCGTTGGTAGCAACCCAGACTTGGTCCATGTATCCTGCTGATCACAGCGTAGTGAGAGTTTATCAGACTCCTAGTGGGTTGGTTTGGCTCACCGTCTACCATCACGGGTGAGTTTGTATGGTTGGAATCTGCTGTGGCATGTTCCTGTTTTACTAACCAATGCGCTGTGGATAGCGAAACGTTTGGTTTAAGGCCGAAGAGCGTTGCCGAGGGAGGAGAAAAGCTCAACGAACATGGCTCCGTGCTGGAACCTGAGCGTGTGGCTCACTTCATGGCAGCATTTCAAGACGATTCGACACTTCATATTTCCGAGGGGAGAAGGAAGTTTCCTAAAAAGCCAGACAAATTTTCTACGATCGCGGTAACCAACTCGTTCCCGAACGGCCTCATTGTCTCCGCTGGCTCGGACGGCTCCATCATCCAGCGTTACGCCCAGGAAGGTTGTAGTAGCAACAAAGCTCGTCGCGCTGGTCGCTCAGCAAGCGATACAAGTGGTGAAGAAGACGAAATTTATCGTGTGATCTACGGGAATGGAAGCGTACTACGGGTGTTTCAGTGCGAACGCAAAGAAGTCATCCTGGCAAACGGCCTCGTTCGCGTAGTCCAAACCTGTAAGAAGCACCGCCACGACTCGAGAAAAGCGGCCAGTCAAGGGAAAGAGCTCCAGCCGCCTCCTGTCACAACACTCACGGTTGACCCAGAGACCAACGCGTTGGTAGAGCGACGCCCAAACGGCGCCATAATTGTCACTTTCACGAGTGGCGCCCGCGTGACATACCATGACGACGGCACGAGAATGTACATGAACGCCGGAAGCACACACGTACTCGTAAAGAAGCGAGGGTTCGCCGACGTTTGCATCGATCTGGAAGTGAACGTGACCGCTCAACACCACGCTGCTGGAGAGCGCGTTGCTGTTACGAAGGGTGGTCTGCGCGTGCGCAGCGTTGTGAACGTTTATGACGGAACGTCCGTCGAGATCAGCTACAACACTAAGGTCACTGCACAAGTGAACGGTCGAGTCACCACTAGGAAACCCAGTGGGCAAGTTGTCATAGCGAAGGACAGCGGAAGGGTGGAATACAGATCTCGTCAGGTAGCCTCGGCGCATCAGGGCTCGAAGGATGACGACGATCGAGACGTGACGAGCCACACTGGCGTCTACTATTTCGATTGGCGCCGTGGGCAGTTCCAGCTTTGCGACAACGAGCAGAACCAGTTTCATGTGGATCTCAGCGGAACGGAGGAGGAGCCGGGCCCAACCGTCTCGGTTGACCTCGCGGGCGTTGTAAGTGGCCCCGAAGCTGCTCGATATGAGGTGGACAGCATCCCGGCAAAAGCCGTCATCAACGAGCCGATCGAGCCCCACCTTTTCGTTCTCAACGGTGACGGCACTGGGGTCGAGATTCTGCGACCCCGAGACATTGCCGAGTACATCGCCGATGCTGCATCGGAAAACCAAGTGGAAGACTTGACGGACCTCGGGTCTTCGGCAACCCGTCACCATGTTTTCATGCGTCAATTGAGTGCGCCTGGAGACGCCGCGCGACGGCCGAAGCCCTTGTTCAACGACGTCAAACTGCACGAGGAAATGCTGGGGCTTCAGCAACCTGTAGCCACCGCTGGCAAGTATCTCAAGAGCTACTTCGCCGAGGCAGGACGTAGTTTGACTCAGCTGCAATTCACAACAGTAAGACGCGTCCAGCAAGTTCAGCCGCTTTCTGCACACGAGCTGCTCGAGATGCACGATGGCTGGGCCAAATGGGAGCAATGGCAAAGGCAACGGGAAGCCAGCAAGGAGTGCTACAAGGTGGTGGATCCTCGTCAACCGGATGTGATTGCCCAGGAGCTAGCGATGCACAAGAAAGTATTGGCTGCTTACAAGGCGACCCGCGCGCGGAAGAAGATGGCTCGGCAGAAGGCGCGCGAGATGAAGGCCAAGAGCGTCACCCAGGAAGTGAGTCCTGGGCTGCGCATGGAAACCGTTCAGGAGGGCGAGGAGCCCTTGGGTGGAGAGGGCGAGGACGAAGACAACTCGGACGACGAGTTTGGTCAGTATGGATCGGACATGAGCGACGACGATGTTGGCGAGACCACCGACGTGGACGACCCGATGGAGCTGCTCTGGTCCGCGTTCTCCCAAGCCGACGCGGAAGGCAGGGGGTTGCTGTCCGTCGCTCAGAGTACGTCAGTCCTGCTGGCTTATCTCGTTGGGTATCTCCGGATCGGCTCATTGTGCATGTGGCTTGTTGTGTGCAGCTCGGCTGGGTGTGGTCAACGTGCTCGGCATTGGCGTGACCACGAGCGAACTCACGGAGGCGCTCGTGCGGCTCAAGATCCCGCACCCGTTCAATGTGCGTGCTGGCCACGACTATTACTTCTTCTATACGGTGTGGCTGACCCTTTCCTCTGTCTGCTGGCTCAGGTGAGCTTCGACGTGTTCGCCGACCTGGTGGCATTCTTCCGGAAGGACAACGGCGACGGCGAGGACAACCAGGGGCCCGAGAGCCCGAACGCTGGGCCGGCCAGCCGTATCCCGTATCTGAAGTATATTTCCCCAGAGCAACGCAAAGGACCTGGTACGCCGCGCACGGCAGCGGCAGCGATCGCAGCAGGCTCCGCCGCCGAAGCGGTCCGAGTCACGAGGCGTGATGACCAAAACAGGTGTTGATAGCCACACTTTCAGATCTGGTATTCGGTTCAAGAGGGGGATAGAGACGGGCCTATAATTGGACAGCAAAAAAAAAACGAACGGTCGCAGAGGCAGCCATTCATTCATTTTCGTGACTCCAGCCCCGCAAGCAGCAAGAATGACCGGCCCTCCGTCCCCCAAGCGCCAGCGCACTGATGACAACAAACCGGAGGAGAAGGAGCAGGACGAGAAGGTGGTGAAGGTGCTCGAGTCCGTGCAGGAGGTGGAGGAGGAGTTCGAGAAGATCAACGTGGAGCAGGCCCGCGAGATCCTGGTCATCGAGACCAAGTACAACGCCAAGAAGCGCCCCACGTACGTCAAGCGCAACAAGCTGCTGAAGGACATCCCGCACTTCTGGAAACAAGTGGTATGTACCTCTCTCCTGTCTGTCTAACGGCAAGGAAACTTGTGCTGACTCTGACTCTGGCTATGTCGTTGTTTGTTGCTGCTGCAGTTTGTGAACCACCCGCTGGTGGGAAACTTCCTCACGGAGGACGATGAGATGCTCATGGACTTCCTGGAGGACTTTGACGTGACGTTCGTGGACGACGAGGGAAGCTTCAAGATGGAGTTTGTGAGACCCCCCCTGCCTGGAAGCAATTTTCCATCGTGTGACTTCGATGACTTATGGGTTGTTTCCGTGCTGCTCCAGACGTTCAAGGAGAACCCGTACTTTTCGCCTTCCAAGCTGTGGAAGCAGGTCAAGTTCTCGGAGGACGAGGACGAGGTGGAGGTCACCGCGTCGGAGCTCACCTGGAAAGACAAGGCCGAGATGACGGAGGACTCAGAGAAGTTCCCGTTCTTCCAGGTAAGTTGAGACTGGGTTGGTTGATGGGCTAGTGCTTGTGTCTAATAGCGATACGTATGCGTTTCCTTCGTGGTACAGTGGATCGCGTCGACGGACGGTGATCAGGACGTCGCGGAGGTCATCAAGGAGGAGGTGTGGAAGACCCCTGTGCCGTTCTTCCTCATGGTACGACTGAAACATTGGGGCTTTGAGTGCCTTGTTGTCTAGTAATTTACCGCCTTTCTCGCTTTGCCATTGCCCAGAACGAGGAGGAGAGTGAGGAGGAAGAGGCGGAGGAAGAAGGCGATGAGGAATAATTTGCTGTCGACGTGCCAGAGGTGTATGCAGCTTGGGCGCCAATAATTGAATTTCTCTTTAGCTTCAATCGCCATCAGCTGCAACGTGTGCCTCGCTCTTGGCTCTTGGCTGCCCTCATGGGCCCTCCACCTAGCTGCTTTTCTTCTTGACGTACATGGCGCTTGGCAGCCACTTGATTGGGTTGCGATTGAAGATCGGCCAGTTCGGCAGAACCAACTGCAGCATAACAAGCAGGTCATTTTAGCTCACTCAGTTAATAAATACAGCAGCCACGTGGCAGCCGTCTCATTCCTACCAACGCGCTGAGGACCGTCGCCGCGACCCAGGCCTGGAACGGATAGGTGAAGTCCTGCTGCAGGTAGCCGTAGATCCAGGCTGGCGTGCAGATGACCACGAAACACACCACCAGCAGAGTCTCCGCGTGTGACTGCCCCTTGTAGTCGACCATTGCCGTTGCCTTGACAATTTAATAGAAACAATAAAATGATTGGCTAAAGAGTTAGTGACTGGATTTACGCTCGAAAACAGCAAAAACTGACAAAACAATCGCGAAGTTCGCATAAATTGGTCTCCTCGGTCACTACATGTACAGTCTAGTTTGGTGTGGTGCACATCCCTATACCCATACTGAGGCCAAGAGAAAGCGCGTGTGGCTAGACTCCAGCTCCTCCCCACGCTCAACTGCAAGATGCTGGCCCGCGCTCTGCGATCGTCCGCGCTGTCCCGCGCTGCGAGCCGCCGCTTCATCGGCGGGTTCGCTGCTGACGCGTCCGCACCCACCGTTGCTGAGAAAATGTATGTGCGTTAGCAGCGTCTATGCCCTGTATGGCTCCTAGTTAACCTCTCTCTAACCTCATTCGAATGGTATTTTTCTCAGTGTGAACGTGGTGCTGGTGGACTACGAAGGCCACCGCCACGAAGTCAAGGGCCGCGCCGGCCAGACGCTGCGTCAGGCCTGCGAGATGAACAACGTGGACTACGTCAAAGACGACTCGATGGGCGGCGGCGGCGTGTTCGACGCCCGACGCGCCGACTACTACACCGAGTCGCTCTTCGGCGAGGGCTCGGTGTCCCCGCAGTCGCACGTCGTGGTGTCCAACGAGTGGGTCGACAAGCTGCCACCCGCCAACCCTCGGGAGTGCCACATCCTCGACACGTACGTGCCGAAAGAGGACCGTTCCGCCAACTCCCGTCTGGGCACGGAGATCGTGCTGCAGAAGGAGCTGGACGGCCTCGTGGTGGCTGTGCCCGAGGCGCCGCCCGTCGAGACCTACGAGTACGAGCACGAGTACGATGAGGACGATTACGAGTCGTACGACGACGAGCACCAGCACGCCTAAGCCTTTGGCCGTCGGCGGCTGTGGAGGGAGCCAAGCCCCGCCACCATAACTAACAAGAAGAAACAATGCAAGGTAAAACCAAATCTGCCTCCTAGTCTTTGGGCTTCTTCTTTTGTGCAGCTTTCTTCTTCTCGAGCTCGAGCTTGGCCTGGTGCTTGATGTCGTGGCGCTTCTTCACCGTCTTGGAGTCCAGGCGGGCGCTGGAAGCTGCTGGGTCGTCGCCGTCGCTGTGCTCCGCGTTGTTGCCCGAGTCGTCTCCTCCGTCGTACGGATTCATCTGGCGCTTGTCGACTCGCGACACGCGGATGTTGTAGCGGACCTTGTCGTCGTCGCTGCGAGTATCGAACGGCAGGCCGGCGGCGTCCCCTGTCTGGCCCGTGAGGCTAACCATGCGGATGCTGTTCTTGTGGCGGAAGCTGGGGCTGGGCGTCGCCTGCAGGTGCGCTTCCTCGCCCAGTATGACACGCACGGTCTTTTCGATCGAGTCCACGAGTTCCAGAGCGTTCAGCTGTTGCACGGAGCCCACGCCCAGCAGCTGAGCGATGTGCAGAAGCCCCAGCTGCAGCTTGTCGTGCAAAGTGCGTAGTCTGGCGGCTCGCTCCTTCTTCTTCTGCTTGACAGCGTTCGCCTCAGCCAACTGCTTCTCCAGCATCTTGACGTTGACGCTCGTCGTGGAGGCTGCCGCGTCGTCGTCTCCATTGGCGTTGGCCGCCTCGTCTTCCTGCGAGCCGTCGAGCTTCCCACTGGAGCTGCCGCTGAGCTTGAGATTCACGAACTGGGTCTGCAGGAGTTCCAGCTTCTCGCGGTACTCGAGCACGCGCTGCTCCGCCTGCTTCTCCTCGTTTTCCAGCTGCACCGAGTGGTCGAGCTGGTTCTGCCAGCAAAGCAGCGCTTCCTCGGGCTTGTTGATGCCGACCTGCCGCAGCGCGCCCAGTATCCCGTCATCCTTGTAGGCGCTCCCGACGTACATCTGCAAGCTCTCGGCATTCTTGTGTCGAGCTATCGACGTCTCCTTCATGTGGATCAACTTGTCTTTCGCTCGCACGAAGTTGGCGTCCACCGGTGCGTTCGGCGTCGAATCCTCCGCTGGGCAGCTGAAGTCCGAGATGCTGGGGCTGAGAATCGAGGAAGTCTTCTTTGACGGAGAGCTCACGTTGGCAGGCTTCACGATGCTGTGGCCATCTTTCGCTGAAAGGCTGGCGTAGTACAGTCGACGATCGAGCTCTTGACGCCATCGCAGACGCGAGAGCGCTTCCTGGTGGATGGCGGCCTTGTCTTGCGTCACTTGCACGAGTTTCGGGACGTCGAGACTGGCCAGCCGCTTCTCGTACGATACGACCTGCGCCTTCTGCTGCAGCTCCACGATCTCACGCTTGAGCTTCGCCACTGTCGCCTCGGCAGTTTCGATTGTCTTGGGGTCTCGAGCGGGGTTCAGCTCGCAGTGACGCAGGATCAGCTTGTAGTACTCGCTGCGCTGACGACCCAGAGCAGCTTCGTCGTTCACGCTGCGAATATTCTCGAGCAGATCGTCGATCTGAGTCGCGCTTTGGCCCGCTGCGGTGATTTCAGCTCGAGCGTCCTGCACGCGAGACTCGAGCGCTTTCAGTGTTTCACTCTTCTCGCGTGCAACGAACTTGATCCGGTCGTATTTCATTCGGAGCTCCATCAGTTGGCTCTGCAGCAAGAGGGCAACAACAAGACAAGACGTGAGACCTCCGGAATAATGCAGGAACTTGCGCAACAAACCTCAAGCTTCGAGACGGAGCCCAGCGAGCCTTCGCTGTTCTCTGCCGACAGGAACTCCAGCGCTCCCATTTCGTTGTCTGCTGTGCACTCGGATGCGACTGACGGAGACACTTTGTGTGGCGGTCGGCGCTTTGCTGGAACCAACTTCTTCTTCTTACCGAGGCCCTTGGGCAACATCACACCAACGGGACATTGAGGCGCTTTCTTCGCTGCAGCACCTTTCTTCGTTTGAGGCTCTCGGTGCTCGGTACTAGCAGCTTCATCTCTCGTGTTCGTAGTGGAGTCGCCATTTGCAGAGCTCCGGCGGAAAACTCGACTTTCAAACGCAGTTCCGATCAGGGGAAACTGAGTCCAAAGCCACCGCCGAACGTAGTAGCCATCCTCGGAATGAATCCCCAATGCGTCGATTTCTTTCTGCACTCGCTCCGCCTCCAGCTCAGACAAGCCCGTCGGTGAAAAAGTACCAAGACTGGTAAGGAACTCTTGAAGCTGAGGAGGCTTGGGCCGACTGAGCACAAGGTTGACGACTCGAGACTCGTCCACTTTCTGCCACGCTCGGAGGAAATCGGTGATCGTGAGGAAGATAGAAAGCAACTGCTCGACACTCGGCATTTCTTGGGCGATGTACTCGTCCAGGGAGCGAATGAAGTCGTCCACTGGGTCGTGCATGGAGCAGTTCGACGAGAGAACCACCCAATACGAGAAGAACTCTTGCCGATTCCGCTCGCTCCACCACAACTGGAACATTTTCATGTTAACCAGTGCGTTCTGCAGCACGCCCCACATGGAACATCGCTCCAGCTGCACGGGCAGTTCATCGACACGGCGCTGACACGCCTCCATTGCTTCAAAATACACTGCCAGCTCACGGTAGTAGCAATTCCGCAGCTGGTCTTCCTGCAAAAAGCCGTACCGAGTCAGTAGTCGAAGCTGGTTGTGGCTGAGGTCGTAAAGTACAATGACGCCACCCGCGTTGTCTTGATTGCCACTGCCTTTGCTGGCGCTGATAGCTGGAGTAGCAGACATCGCGCTGTTGTGGGAGTGCACTGCAGGGCCGCAGTCGTACCGGCGAATTGTCATGAGGTGGGGCTTCAGGAGTGACAAGAGTTGCTGGCAGACGCTCCGCGAGACGCTATCACCAAAGAGCCGAGCAAAATCGTTCTCCGACAACCCGTAGCGAGACACGGCAAGAAGCGAGAGCGTGTGTCGAACCAAAAGAGCACGCTGCTCGATGGTAATCTGCAGACTTTCAATGTCTCCTTGGACGGTGGGCTTCGTCGACGCACCGCTGTTGTTGCTGCTATTCGACAACTCAATTGCTGCGCCTTTGACTTGACCATTTCGATCACCAGGGAGTGACGAGGTAGCTTCGAGTTGTGCTGTACGTTCCTCCAGCTCAGCGAACAGATCCTTCAGTAGGATCGTGTTCCACTGCTTCATCAAAAGCTCGTAGACGACGTTCAGTCGGCTGCTCACGCAGGCTTGTTCAAGCCACTCTCGACGCTGGGCGCTCTCGCTCGGATCAAACAACTCCAGACCGTTGAGCAGAAGTCTCACGTACAACGGATTCGAGCTTCCTCGAGCGGCTACAATAAATCCCTTCTCTTCGGAATCGAGTCGGCGAGAAAACCTTCGCTCGTACATCTGCAAGGAGCCACACACTTGATTAACCTCTCTTTCAGGTTGTCATCGGGAAGGGATGAACTCGCTCACCTCTAGAATTGCCGCGCACGACACTTCGTCCAGTGGTTCGGCCACCATAAACGCAGCATTGCGGCGGCGTAGTTCACGGATTGTGAGGGATTCCTTGTCGCGGGGTGGAAGTGTAGCATCGTAGAGCAGATCCCCACTACTCAAGGAATAACAGTGAGTTGTCAAGAGCGAGCACCGCAGGTGTTTTGAGTTGATCCGACGTACTCGCTGTCATAGACTGCCGGTTGACGGACGATCTGCTGGCAGCGATGCAGATGACTCTTTCCATCAGCGCTGATCTGCGTAGTCGAGACAATGATGCGAACTCCAGCAGGGAAGGTGTTTGGCAGCCACGAGAGCGAATCCCCTCCATCTTCAGTCCTGATGCAGTCAATCCCATCGAGAACAAGAATAATACTGCAAGCAATCACCGTCAGCAAGGAGGTTCAAGCCAGCAGCTCTACTACATCTCACAGGCCAAGAGATCGTACCGTTTCCGTTTCGAAGCTGGTCCTGTCGTGTGCTCTCCTTTTCCCACTGCAGCCTCCAAGCACCGGCTGAAGGAAAACTTGAGCTTTTCCTCCTCGTGCTCACGTGGGAGCTCGAAGTCGCGCAGGCTGTACGAGATCTTGAGCTGGTTCATGAACCGGAATAAAAACAACGAGAGCTTCACGCTGTCGTAGGAGCATCCGCTGTAGTGCTCGTAGATGAGTTCTCGTGTGCCTTTAATCGAGCTCCGCCGCTCCTCGGCCCAGTTCGCCAGTAGTGCAGTTTTCCCATCGCCTGGTTGTCCGACCACGACCAACAGCGCCGATCGGGCCTCACGGTCCCATTGGCAGTGGTCGTTCAGGATGTGGAAGTAGTGGCTCGTTGGGGCGTAGACGAAGTCTTCCTTTCGACTGGTTAAGCACGCCACCAAATGCACTCGTCAGCTAAGCCTTGAGGTATGTGTACGTCACTTGGTCCCTTACCTATTAGCGAAAGCGTGATGTGTCGCCGTCTCTCGACTCACAATGGAGCTCTCCACTCGAGGAGGGGCGGAGGAGACATCCGCGTCGTCGAAAGGAGTCGACCCTGTGCTGTTTTCGGGTCTCGACGCGCTCGACAGCGCTCGACCGCCGGTATACGCGCTGCCTTTCTTACTCGGCGATGGCGCCTTCCCCATGCTACCTGCCACGTAGAGAGGATCTCTCCGCTGGGCTGCCTCTCCCCAGCAAGTTGGTGAAACCGAGAGTCGCCTGCTCACGAATCTTTTCATATTTAGCAGCCACGGGTGGTAAGGGTGCGAGTCTCTACTGTCCTGGCTCGCCCAGTCGCCGCAAAGCTGCCAGGCGAACTTTCTCGCGCCGATCAGCTAGTGTCGAGTCCGACGACGACGAAGTGTCCACGGTGCCGCCCATAGTCTGGCCCGAGCCTGCCAGTTTGCCACACAAACTTGCTGTTAGAGTCGACCACAAGTGATATGCCACAGCAACTCACCAGAGAATGGCGTGTAGATATAGTCGGAGCGGCGCGGGGCTCCGTTTCCGACGCCCTGGGGCGCATTGGGGTCCCCCACGGGCGCCTGATCCGTCATATCCGCTGGCATGAGACAGCTGAGGAAGGAGCCCAGGTAGGCTGCCCGGTTTACGTAGCCCGGAATGGGCTTCCCCAGCAGCAATTGACACAGTGCGTCAGCGTACGTGTTGCAGTTCCTAGCAGCATCAGAATCAGTGAGCTGGCCCTTTATCCCTCTCAGGCCAAGGCTCCGTACTTGCTGAAGAGGTTGTAGGCTTCTCCCTCGAAGTCGGGACGCAACGAGTAGGCCAGGCGATGGGCCTCCTGGAAGCTGCCCTCGAAAAAGCCCATGTCGATGGACTCGCGGAACTTGGCGCCTGCAGGGCAGCCGTTAGAACAACCTTAATCATCTAGCATACATGTTAACATGCCTTACCAGGAGCCTGTCTGGGGCTGGAGGAGAAGACGCCGGCGCCGCTGGCGTACGAGAACTCCTCGCCGGCGATTTCGACGCCACTATGGAAGATGCCGAGCCCCAGCGCTGCAAACACCACGCGTCAGATAGCCGGGCAACAGAAGACAGGAAGACACAGTAGACGTACGCGCCATGAACTCGTTGGCCTCCACGAGGTCGTAGATGTTGAGCGTCACGGCCGTGCGGGGAGCCATGCGAGAGGAATCTCAGTGTGTGGTCAATAAATGATTATGTTTTTTAATCAGATTTGAAAGGGTCATGTTGAAGTTGCCTGACGCCCTTCTTGGCGGCCTCCTTCCTCGCCTTCCACGTGCTCTCGCGGCCGCCGCGACGCATGGCCAGCTCCAGCTCCTGCTCCAAGTCGGTACTGCGAGCGTCGAAGCGCTCCAGCTCAGCCAGCGCGATCCACTCGAACAGCGGCACGATGCTCAGTGCGCTAGGGGCTAGCAGTGTGGCCGCCACCTGCCGCGCAAACCTCACGGCGCTCTGCGGCGTCGGAAAGCACTGGTACACGTGCACTACGACGTCCTCGACGCACGATACGGCGGCCCCTGCAGTCGGCAGTGAGACGCCCACGCACGCGAAGCGCTGGCCCGTGGCCTGCAGCAGGTCGGCGGCGCTGAACTGCGCCGTCGAGGGGGGCGCCGTGTCGCTCGGGAAGTTTTCCAGTGCCATGGTCATCTCGTCCTCCTTGTAGACGGCGAAGCGGCTACAATCGCAGCCTTCCGACAGCCCGGCACTCTTCTCCACGACGCATATCTGCCGAAACAGGTTTAACGCGTCCTCGATATCGCGGAATTTGCCGAAGACGCGGAAGCGCGTGAGCTCCGCGTGACCGGCAGCGCTCACTGCTGCAGCTGCTGCTTTACGGAGCTGGTCGGCGGCAGACTTGGCTGACCTCGACAGTTTACCCGTCGATAGCGACAAGGAGATGCCTCGGGACGCCGGCCGAGCCGACTGCTCCTTCATGAACCCCAGCACGGCGAAAGGCTGGCACACGCCGTGAACAGGATCCCAGATCGTTGCTGCAGTGGCCACGGCGCTTAAAGACGCACCAGCAGGGTTCTTCGACGCATTGAGAACGCTGTCCGCCTTTTCCGTTCTGATGCGTCCGCACCGGCGCAAGTCAGTGCGGAACTCCCTCGCCTTGGGCGGCACCTCGGCGACCTCTTTGATGCGAGACACGGCAGAAAGCAAGACTCTCTTGTCAATAGGAACGATGTCGCCCATGGCGCTCAAGCTCTTCGGCCGATGATTTAGCGACTGACTACTGGCTTCCGATCTGGACACCGAGTCATCCTGCGCCACGGGGGACAACTTTGCTCGGCCAGACCCAGCTTTTCTCGCGAGCACAGTGGTGGCTGACGATCTTCTCTGCAGCAAGTGAGACCCCGAAGCAGATCGAAGCACTTGCGCTTGCAAGGCCAGGATGTCTAGGTTGTCCTGCGGGAGCGACGAGCTTCGCTCTTTGATGGGAATACTGCTAGGAGACACAGGGCGGTCGTCGACTGGCGCTTCGTCTGAAGGTGGTGCAGTTTTCGAGTTGTTCTGCTGGGCTTCGGTCGGGCTTTTGCTTGCTTGCCGCGCTACAGCCGGGGTGGCTTTCTTAGCAACCCCTTTGCGCCACTCAAGCATGAGAGAACCAGGATCGACGAGTGTGCGAGTGTCGTTCAGTGGCAGCAGTGGGGCGGACTGCGACTTCCCCATCATAGCAGCTTGGTCAATAGCGGAACGACCGCCGAAAGCCCCGAGCGGTTGGTACAGGTTTTCAGCCATGATGCTGCCAATGAAGGCCTTCTTGTACTTCTCCCATGCCACTGATTTCAAGGCGCGACTTTGAATGGATTCGCGAATATACCCGTTCGAAGAGCGCTGAAGACTTGCGCGAGCCTCCGCTGACATGAGGTGGAAGATGTCGAACCGTGAGAGAACTAGGATTTTCATGGGCGACTCGGCCAGGATGGAGTACTCGCGGATGAAAATGTCGTTGAATCTCCCCGCTGATGCCCTGCAGAGAGAAACCCGATCAGCTTAGTTGCTGCCGAACCAAAAGAAAGCACATGGGGACGCCAACGTACTCGGCACAACCTAAGACTGAATTCGGCCCGTATCGTCCAAGCTCATACACTTGGCGTGCGTTGGTGATCGGATGTTTGCCGTCGTGAATGATCCGACACTCTCCCCGGGTTACAATGAAGAGTTCGCCCGCTCGTGATCCCTGAAACACCAAAGTCAGCAGCCAGCAGCAACACGATTGAAGAGCTACGTGAACCTACCTGCTTGCAGATTTCGCCTTTGAAGGGGATGTACTTCTCCGTCATGACCGAGCACATGCCTTCAATGGTGTTGTCATCCCACTCGGGCCCCATGAAGTACGGGTTCTTTCTCAGCATCTGCGCGTACTGGGCGTGGTATTCGTTCTGGTACTTCTTAATCAAAGGCTCGTATTCATCCCGACCTAGAACGAGCAATTCACAGAACTCGGTGCACACCACTGTTGCTCGACGCACACCGTCAGCCTGAGAGAGCGCTAGTTCACCGAAGTACTCGCCCTCTCCGAGTCTAGAGACCACGCTCTCCTTCGTTTCCTCGAACCGATTCTTGGCCCGGACGGACACGTCTACGCAGCCCGTGAAGATGATGTAGAAATGTCGACCCACTTGACCTTCCGCGAAGAGAACGGTATTAGTGACAGCACTAATGAGGCGCATCACCTTGCAGAGCTGCTTTCGGACCTCAAACGAGAATC
>KV726030.1:1400-18098 GCA_000500225.2 Phytophthora pinifolia
TCAGAGTCTTCTTGGTACGGTCGTCGTACGTCAGAACGCCGAACCAGCGACCCGACGTACGGTCAACCCCACCAAACAGCCAGCAGTCGTCATGGTGTACACCACGGTTGTACTTGCTTTTCTTTTTGACGCTGGTCTCGTCGATCTCGACGATATGGCCAGGTCCCCCCACCTACACAATACATATTCATACAATTGGTTAGATTTAGCAACAAATATCCTTAATATGTCAAAGTGAAGTTACCTGCATTGGGCACGCCAACATCTCTTTGCTGCAGATGTCTCTGCAGAACTGGTACCAGTCGGTCACGGCCTTGTCGCTGACGCCGACCCATGCCATAGCCACACCGGCAGGATGGCTAGAGGCCCAGAAGTACATGAGCCGGACGCACTGGCACAGTGTGAGCTTAGCCTTCTCGAAGATGGAGCCGGCCCGAAAGCTGCGTTCCTTCCGGCACCCCTTCCGCGAGCAGCGCCATCTCCACCTCTTCGCGTGGGACTCCGACGCGGATCCAGGAGCAGGCTCGCACAAACGCATGTCCCCGTCGCACCCCGAGCAGAGCATGCGACTTGCCAACAGCCCTTTAGCTTGGCAGTAGGCCACGCAGCTGCGCTCGTCCGCCGTGGCCTTCATGACGTCGTCGAAGGAGAAGGCCACGCGGCTGAGGTGGTAGGCGTACGGGGAGGGATCGGGGTGCGTAGTGGCGACGGTGGTCATGGCTGGGGAGGCTTAGTGGCGGCTTGCTCTGTGTGGGGCTCTTTTGAAAGTGAACAAGTGTTGTGTGCGAGTGCCAGCAAAATGCGCGCGAAATGTGGGGCTCTTTTGGCGCGAGACGCGCGTTGGGATGCGAAATGATTCTGGAGCACGGTTGTAGATCGCGAATTTCTATTTCTAAATATATTTCTATGTGGGGCTATCCCCCGGCAGTGCCCTAAGACTGCTAGATAGTCGTGACATGCCGAATCGAAACCTGCAGAAGCAGGAAGTCATCGAGAACGAAGCAAAACGTACCGGAGTGTCATCAGAGTGCTTCAGGTTTATATTGCACTATTGAGCTCCTTTCATTGGTTACAAATTGTAACTTACAATCAACAGAAATATAC
The DNA here is from genome assembly GCA_000500225.2 of Phytophthora pinifolia. Lineage (NCBI taxonomy): Eukaryota > Oomycota > Peronosporomycetes > Peronosporales > Peronosporaceae > Phytophthora > Phytophthora pinifolia. The sequence goes on from KV726030.1 coordinate 2,505, forward strand.
AATTATTTCTGAAACCTCTTCCTCATCATTACTATTATCGATGTTAGTTCCCATGTGGTGTCACACACATCGAATGGATCCACGTGGCCAAAGATCGCCATCAACATGCGTCCATAAAGCATTCGGCGGTCCAACAAAGGAAGCTTCTCCATCCTTTTGATAATGTCCGCGTGGCAGTTTCTGTGCCTTGCGCTTCTCGCCTTGCTGCAGCTGACCGTCGCCTCCGAGACCTCCTCCAATGTGTTCGTGCTGGGCACCGACGACTTCGAGGCCAAGACGCAGGCCGGCTCGGGCGCCACCACGGGCGATTGGCTCGTCGAGTTCTACGCTCCCTGGTGCGGACACTGCAAAAAGCTGGCGCCCATCTACGAGAAGGTGGCGGACGAGCTCAAGGGCGAGGTGAACGTGGCCAAAGTGGACGTGACAGCCCACGCCGACCTTGGCAAGCGCTTCGGCATCCGCGGCTTCCCCACGGTGCTGCACTTCAGCCACGGCAAGTCGTACAAGTTCGCGGGCAAGCGCACGCTGGAGGACCTGGCGGCCTTTGCGCGCGGCGGCTTCAACAGCGTGCAGGGCGAGGTCGTGAGCGGCGAGCCCAGCCTCCTGGACTTCGCCTCGCAGCAGGCCATGGAGGTCAAGCGCGATTTCATGACGCTGCTGGCCACCAAGAAGAACGTGCTGCTCGTCACCTTCTCGGGCGGCTTGTTGCTCGGGCTTCTGCTGGGTTGCATGTGCGGCTGCTGCACGAGTCGTGGCAGCAAGGTCCCCAAGACCAAGAAGGAGTAACGTGCTTGGTTGTGTCCACTCAGCTGGTAAGCAGGGAGAATTTAAGCAAAAGCTACTGACCTGCACTCTATGTCGATGGGTGGCATCTTGAACACTTGGGTTTTATACTTTGGATCGTTGGGTTTTATAATCACATGGCCTGTGCGATGCGCTGGTTGAGCTCCATAAAGCTGTACTTGAGTTCCAAGCTCTCGAAGAGAGACTCTTCGACGCCCCTGTAGCTGGCGAGCATCTCGTCGACTTCAGCCAGCTTTTCAGGATCGCGTTCCTCGAGGAAGGCAGCCAGACGTGCGCGGTACGGGTTTTCATGGTCGATTGTCGGTTCAGACGACGAGAAAGACAAGGTCTGGGCTTCGTCGTGCTGCTCCACGGGAGATGAATCAGCTGATCTCGTGGCTGAGGGAGGCAGACGTCCATTCAAGATCGCGATGTCGTCCTCGCTCAATGTGTACGGAACGGTCGAGTCTGCTTCCGTAGTCTCCTCTCGATTCTCGCCCCTGTTGTTGCCAAGGTTGTAATTGCTAGAAGGTCGTTCTTTCGTCACGGAAAGGTCGAGCATCGCTACACCAGCTTCCATCCCAGCGTCTCCGCTCTCCGTCGATTCACCGTCGACACGTGCTGGCTGTTGTAGCCTTGGTTGCTGCTGTTTCAGTTCATCCCGGGCATCCTGGAGCTTCTTGTCGTTCTCCTCGGCTTCGTTGATGAGCGTCCTGATCTGAGTCAGCAACAGTTCATTCTGCTTTTTCAAGCGCTTGTTCACCATTCGAGACTCGCTTGCTTCGGCCATTGCCACAGCAATCTGGCCTTCCGTCTGAGTGCGCATGTTGCGGATCTCCGTCACTAGTACGCGCCTCTGTCCACGAGCTTTCACGAGCTGTTGCGTCAGCTGCAGTCGCTCCTGCTCCCATATCTGCATCTGCTCCTCGTACTGCTGCTTTGTCGCCGCCATTTCCCTCGCAACCTTTTCTAGTCGTGTGGACGTTCCCGTGAGATGGTTGTTCAAAGGGTAGCCCAACTCGGCGCGGCAACGCAGCACGGAGGCTTCAGCCTGACCCAGTTCCTTTTCAAGTCGATTTCGAGTCCCCGAGTCCATTTCGCTTGCCAAGGTGGACGATTCTTCATCTCCACCGTCAAAATCATCCGTCTGAGCCACAAGGAGGGTTAATGAGGTGCTTTAACCCATCACTCCGGATAAAAGCATTGCGTACCATTGCCCAGCGATGTTTTTCTTCGAGCAAGGCGTCGCGTTCCGCTTGAATTTCACGCCATGCCTCACGTTCTCGCTGTATCCGCTGAAGCTCGCCAGCGATAGAGGCCAACTCGAGCTCTTTCGCCTTCACTTCGCCGGCGAAATTCTCCTTCTCCACGATTGCCATGTGTGTCTTCGATCGTTCTTGGTCTCGCTCGGCGGTCAGCTTCGCAACGCTGTCCTCAAGGTTTTCCTGCGTTGGCAGACAAATATTGGTTAATGCACGGGTAAATTCCAGCTCGGGTATCACTTGAACGCGCACCATCCGTTCCATGAGCTGCATGTTCAGCCCATTCAGCTCTTCCAGCAAACTACGCGCCTCGTTATCCGATCCGCCGCTGCGTTGACTCCTCGACGATGGCACAACTGCTGTTTCTTCCTGGGAGCCAAAAAGCTTCGACGCTAAGTGCCCCGCCACATTGACGGGAGCACTCAGCAACCAGCTCTGTTGAGAGATCATCTCTGGGATAAAGTGCGCGTATCCCGACTGCTGGCTGGCATCTGGCGGGGGTCCGGGGCTTACAATGAGCGCTGTGGAGAGTGCTTGGTCACGCTCTTGGTCGCGAGCCTTTTCTGCCTGAACAGCTTCATCCAGCGCATCTGCCGCGGCTGTCGCCGACTCCATAATGCTGCTACTCACTACCTGCACCTGGTACAGAATATTCTTCCTGCAAGCAGCACAGCGGTCAGCTACGTCAAGTTCTCAAGCTGCCAAGCTTCCTTCGTCCACTTACCCTCGTATTCTAGAGTACGAGTTATCCCACACGAGCGTCGCCTTGCCTGGTCGTAGGCACCGGTAAAGCCCTTCCACCGCGCGGCCCGTAGTGGTCGACAAATATCTCGTTCGCGCGTGGACAATCTCCACGGGCTGCTCGTACGGCTCCGGGGCGAACGACACGCTGAAGTCCACGTCGAAATCCTCGAGCTCGAACTTCCAGACGATGAACTGGGGCGACTCGGCTTCCTTCTGGGTCTTCACTCGCATCACCACCTCATGTCGTGATCCTCTCGGCACGTAAAACTTCTCCAGAGGGAAAGGCTGCAGGATGAAGTCGACGGCCGTCATGTGCATGCGCGCCCCTTTGTCCTCGTCGCGCTCGGCGACGAACCCCAGCCACTCTGGGTGCAGCTGTAGCATGCCGCACCGGTGGGCGGCCAGGAACGTCGTCATCAGGGCGCACCATTGAGCGATCACGGCATCGTTGCGGCTGCCCTTAGGTGGGAACTCTGGTAGTGTCGGGGGGCCCTCTTCACTAGGCGCTGCCGCTTGGATGGCGTTCAGCACGTCGAACAGCGCGTTAAGCGGTCGTTCGATGCAGTAGGACGTGGCACCTTTGGTCACCACGAACTCGACGTTGTAGGTGTGCAGCCCCGAAGCGGAGAGCGACGATGCGATGCTTTGGGTGACGCTGGGAGGGGCTGCGTCGACGCTGGTGACCACCACATCCAAGAAGCGGTCAGCGTCGATGCTGTCATACTCGTCGGCAATGTCGTCTGGGAAACCATATGAGGCTGGAGGGGGCTCTATCGGCGCGGCAGGGGGCGCGGGAGACTCGTCGGCCATAAGCACTTCCGCCGCCATGTCGGCCAGATTTTTGAGATTATGGGAATCAGGTTCCAGGAATCAGATACAAGAGTTTTTGAAGCAGTAAAATTGGGGTATATACTACTGTACTATAGTATACCTGATGCCAGTACCCAAAGAGGTCCGATGTACTTCATCCCAGTGGCTCGAAATTTATTTGCTGGCGTTCATCGTTGCTGCTGTGCCCCACTAGAATCGTCGATTGAAGCGGAAGGTGTTCTTCATGTAGTTGAGCACGATGGGGCGCAGGATGGTCGAGTATGTGTGGCGCAGGCGGTGGAGGATCGGCAGAACCTTGCGCCGGATGTGGGACTCCACCACGTCCAGGTACTCGACGGTGCGCTTGCGGGCAGGGATCATGCCGCAGGCCTCGCCAGGCTGCTGCTCCAACAAATAAATTATCTTCTTGAGGTTGGCCAGGAAGTCGCCCAGGTTGTTGGACTCGTGGCGTCGCAAGCTGGCCGAGTGTTGAATCACCGTGTTCACGCGACACAGCTCGCGGAACACCAGCGCGACCTCGTCGCGGTACTGACTCTTCATCACGCGCAGCTTCGCGAAGTACATCTCGTCGCGCCGAGCGGAGGCGGCGTCGGGCACCGATGACGAGGACGAGCGCGCTTTCCGCTTCCCTGACCGCTTGCTGCCAGTAGAGCTACCAAACCTGCGACTGGTTGGGCAGGCATACAGTCGCGGGGTCCCTGTGAGCGGACAGCCTGGCCTCTCCTGGTGCTGAGCAGCAGGTCGGATGCAGTAGTCGCTCGGCATCAACGATGAGGCCGCCGTCGCTGAGGCTGCCGATGCAGCAGCGGCAGGTTGCCGCTGCAGTGTCGGGTTCGGAGACCGAATGAGGTTGAGTCGGTGGCCTTCCACCAGCCGCACCGTGACCTCCATGCCCCCGTTCTCGCCGTGAGATGGCTGGCGTCGCAGCGACTCGATGCGGTGCTCCAGCTTCTGCTTGTACTGCACCTGGTTGGCGCTCTTCTTCCACACGAACGACTCGTACCTGGCCGCACACATGCGAAGGTGTCGGACGTCCGGGTCGCCGGTAATCCGCTGCAGCTGCTCCATCCTATCAAAGCCACAGTCTCCGTCAATGCATCGCCCTTCCCGCCCCGTTGTCTCCCTCCCAGATACGTACATGGCAGCCACCAGTCGGTCCCTGAGCTCGCTGTGCACCATCCGCCGCCAGTGGCGCTCCCGCCGCTGCTCGTTCTGCATCTGCGTCACCTGCGACGCCGCCATGGGCTCGTCCTGTAGGTCTTCCTGCCTGTTGCAGTGCTTCAGTTCCTGCTCTTCATGCGGAGGTCTAGTGCTACGGTCTGTGGGGGCCGCTAGCGCCACGTCCATCGGCGTCGCCGGCGACTCGGCACCTGTTGCGCACGAGACGGTGACTGCCATGTTCGCGTCGTCTGCGGCTGCGGGCGGCGGATGGCCCCCCGGCGCACCCCCCTGAGTGTCCACCGAGCGCATGATGCTGCTGCGGTCGCTCTCGTGGCCCGCTGTTGTCTGAGATGTGCTGTGTGGGGGCTCTCTACTATGCTCCGTCGTCTTCTTTCTCTTCACGTCGAGGTTTCTGCACACCAGTCGCGGCTGGCTGTCTTCCAGAATTTAGGATTTAGGATTACGTGGTCAAAAGGGGAGGTCCGCTTCGACGCTGATCTGCACCCGTCCCTTGACGTGTGCTTCGACGCGGAGGGATCGATACGATGTATCCGATGTATGGATATGCGTGGTAAGCTGGTGCCGCTCTTCTAGCGATCAACTTCACCAGAAACTGCGCGGTCTGAATCTGCACTGTACCCGACAAAATTTGGCATACAGAAAGCAAGTAGAGTTTAGTTTAGAATGGTCAAGTTGAAGCCCATCAAGAATCATTTAATTCACTACGTTTTACCCTAATTCGTTCCCTCTAAATCCCATCTTTGAGCTGCGTGGCACATTCCTGGAGCTCACGAGACTACCAGCACCCATGTCGTCGACGGAGGCGGAGCTGCGCACGCTGGACCGGCAGATCGCTGACCTGATGCAGCAGAAGGCAGACGTCCAGAAGCGTCTGGAGCGCGAGGCCGGCGGCGCGCGCGCCAAGCAGATGAGCGCCGAGGTGGTGGACAGCAACCCGTACAGCCGTCTGATGGCACTCAAGCGCATGGGAATCGTCAGCAACTACGAGCAGATCCGCGACTTGTCGGTGCTCATCGTGGGTCTGGGCGGCATCGGCTCTGTAGCCGCCGAGATGCTCACGCGCTGCGGCATCGGCAAGCTCGTTATGTACGACTACGACACCGTGGAGATCGCCAACATGAACCGCCTCTTCTTCCGGCCCGAGCAGGCCGGCATGACCAAGACCGCGGCCGCCAAGCAGACACTGCACAGTAAGGGCATTCGTGCTGCAATTGTGCTGCAACCAGGGGACGTGGACTTAGTGTAAGCTGTGTACTTGCTGCAGGCATCAACCCGGACGTGATCTTCGAGGAGTACACGATGGACATCACGACCACCGCCAACTTCGAGCAGCTGCTGGACCGCCTGCGCCACGGCGGCGTGGACGGCAAGAGCAAGATCGACCTGGTGCTCAGCTGCGTGGACAATTACGCGGCTCGCACGGCGCTCAACCAGGCGTGCAACGAGCTCAACCAGGAGTGGATGGAGTCGGGCGTGTCGGAGGACGCCGTGTCGGGCCACATCCAGTTCCTGCTTCCCGGCCGCACGGCCTGCTTCGAGTGTCTGCCGCCGCTCATCGTGGCCAGCGGCATCGACGAGTCCACGCTCAAGCGCGAGGGCGTGTGCGCCGCCTCGCTGCCCACGACCATGGGGCTTGTGGCCGCCATGCTGGTGCAGAACGTGCTCAAGTACTTGCTGGGCTTCGGCCAGGTGTCGTACTACCTGGGCTACAGCGCCATGAAGGACTTCTTCCCGTCCGACGTCATGCGCCCGAACCCAGAGTGCTCGAACGCGCAGTGCCGCAAGCAGCAGGCGGCGCCCGAGCACGCCAGCTGGACCCCCATGCTCTGGAAGGCGCTGGGCCACGACGGGCAGGAGAACCTCGTCGTGGAGCACGACGACAACGAGTGGGGCATCGAGCTCGAGAACGCGGCTGCTTCGGGATTGGCCGAGGAAAAGCCGGCCGCTGCTGACGCGACCAAGCTGGCGTCGGGGCTCTTGTTTGCGTACGACCAGCCCTGTGCGGGCCCGGCGACTGCCGCGGAGGATCAGTCAGCCTCCGTCTCGGACGCAGACGTTAGCCTGGAGGACCTGATGGGCCAGCTGAACTCGCTTTAGAATGACATGAGGTTGGTCTCTTTCTATCATGTTACCGAGCGTCTAATACAGCCCGGAAGGCGTGGAGCAGGGCAATGCTCGACTTCTCCATGGCCTCGTTCCAGAATCCCTCTTGCAGTCGGCGATCGAGGGCTTGAGCTACTTTGGCTGCATTGGCGAGCGTCTTGTTGGCCTCGGGCGACGTCTCCACCACGACGCGCATGGCGTCCAGCGCTGAGGAGCCCGCGGCCTCATCGGAGCAAGTCTCGAGCTCCCGCAAAAAGTCTTGGAACGTGAGCCCAAGGTCCGCGATCTCCTGTGCGTCTATGTGGCTCTTGGGGCTGGGAGGCTGCGCACCGTGGGGCGACAGGTACAGCTCGCGAATCCTTGCGGGCAAGAAACTGTAGTTGATCCCTAGAGGCTCAGCACTCGCCGACTGCTCTTCCTCGACGAGTTGCTCAGCTGAAGAAGACGTGGACAAGGCCGACGACTGCGTTGAGGACAAGACACACAAGCGTTAGATCTCGAGGCGAGGAGAACAAGGAGCGTAGCAATGCCTTGCCTGTTCACTGGATGAACCGTGGAGGGATTTCAAGGATCTGCGAGTGAGATGGCCGCGTCCGAGAGCTTGAATGCAGGTGGCCGCCTCGATGGCCTCCAAGCTGTGGTCGCGAGCGGCGTCGTACTGTCTCCAGAAGCTCTGAATTGTACTCGCCGCGATCTGCTGAACGCTCCGAAGTTCCTCGTTGACTGCTGCTTGGTGACCTGCTGCTCGCCTGGCCTCGTAGTCGCGAAAACCTTGTTGGATTGTACGTGCTGCGATGACGCGGACGCCTTCGTCAACTGCTCGCCGCGTCATTCGACGATGAGATCGAAAAGATCGCTGGATCGTGCTCGCAGCCGAGTTCTCGCCTGCTAGGACGCACTCAGTGAGAAGACGACTCTGGCGACCCCGTACAAGTGCTTGGATCTTGATCGCGCTCAGCTGCTCCAAGAACTCTTGTTCATACGCCAGCTGGAAACACAAAGACACAAGCAATGAGCACGCCAAACCAGAAACACAAGAGTCAGCAGTCTTACCGCATTGTCCAGAGCGACGTTGAAGTGCTTCCTTTCGATGTATGTCCGGCTCAAATCGCCCGCGTTGTCCTGCGCAATCCGCCGACGAACCGCAAGACTCTTGATGGCGGCCTGGATGCGGATAGCTGCAAGATCTTGTCTTGTACGCGGCGTCACGGCTGCTGACCGTTGCTGACGTGTCGTCCGGATTCCCATACTGCTGCGAGCCGTAGGTGGTGTTGACGGGTTGCTGTTGCTGTTGCTTCTTCGACTTGAGCGTGGGGTCGAGGGAGCTGACAGCGACGGCGGCGCTTTCCGCTCATCGGCATCGTCGTAAACCTCACTTGGTCCAGCTTTTTCTGCGGTAGACTGCGAGATGCCATTCAAAGGAATGGATGAAACAGTGGAGCTTCGACGAGGCGCCTCTGGTTCTTGCAGAGGAGTGATGTTAATTTGCGGAACGGTAGCCGCGGCGCAAAGGTGCGGAGGTTCGGTGTGACTTGCTTCCTTGACAGCAGCTCCGAGCACAACGTCGCCGATGGAAAAGAGCCGACGTTGCTGAGAAACACCGTCACCGCTCACTTCCGCAGTCTGTCGGCTGAGGCCGCGCCGGCACAGCCGCTGGATAAGGCAGGCCGCCATGTCTTCCACCTCTGCTTTCTGAAGCTCCAGCTGCGTTCTCTCCTCCTCGAGCCTCCTTTCCTCTTCCAGCGCCTCAATGTACTGTCGGACCTGACGTTGAATCAAGCTTGCCGAGTCATGTTCGAGCTTCACCTACGCAGATTAAACCCCAAAAGTTAGTAAAAAACCTCATGGAAGGCCCCTACTTCGCGAGACATAGTTACCTGTTTCAGCTGCTTGACCTCGGAGCGGCAGCGTTGACCACGGAAGAATGACTGCAGACGACAGCCCGCTGCTTCACGGAAGAGTTGCAGCTCAGCATCGCGCGCTTGGATGTCGGACTCGAAAGTGTGAGCGTCTTCGTGCAGATCAACTCCGTCATCATCCACAGCCATGGCCGGCTGGACCTCGGTAGCCTTGCTGTTCTCCTTACGGAGGTTGTCCTGGGCCTCGCGTCTTGCCTGCTCAATCCGATCCCGAATCTTGGACGTCGCACTTCGTGGAGTTGACACCGTTGAACCGCACTCACTGTTCGCAGGTTTGTCTTCTCTTCTCTTGGAGAGAGTTGCTGGCTGGAGCTTGATCCCCACACCGTTTAGATCCTCCTTGATGTTTTCAGCGAGCTTCTTCATGCGACGCAAGTACTCCATGTGGCACACGCGCTGAGCTGGCACGTCCGGGTCGGTATCATCGTCTCCACTGTAACCCGTGAGCGACACACTGGGAGAGCTCTCATCAGGGCCCTCCCTTGACGGCCCTACCGAGTCATTGTCCTCAGTTGATTCTCCTTGTTCCAGAGACGACTGCGAGTGACTCTCATCGAGCGCTCGACGATGCCTTCGACTTGCTGCGGCGCCTGAGAGCTGACTTCTCCTGCATGCAGCACCGCTTTCGTCTTCCCTGTCTCGTTGGTTGTTGCTCCGACAAGATGCCACAGTGCCGGGGTAGTGGTCAAAGTCGTCGTTCTCATCGCCATCGTCCACTACCACGCCATAGTCCTCGTCATCCCCAACGACATCTTCATCCAGAGCAGCAAAGTACACTTGCCCTTGCAGTTTCTGCTGTCTTTGCGGTGCGATCGGTGCAAGATTTCGTCGTCGCGCGGCTGCAGTGGCTCCCCCTGCGCTTTGAGGTCGGCGCGTTCTACGATCCGCTTTCGTTGGAGCCGTCGGAGCCGCTTGGAAATCGTTGAGAGCGTGCTGTTTCTCCAATTTATTCCAGTGCAGTTCGAACGCATCGTCGGCCGAGTCTTGACGGCCGTGCGAAGCATTGCGATCGTTTGTACGCGCTGAAGGCTTTGCGGACCGGCGAGTCGTAGCCGACGCAGGTCGTTGGGGCTTCCCACCTCGAGCCGCTGCAGCACTGCGCGGAGATCCGTACCGGAGCCCTGCTGTCGACGGTTTGGTGGCCTTGTAGCAGTGAGAAGCGACGGTGGAGCTGTACGATACGTCTCCTCTGTTTAGCTCCTTACCGCTGCGTGAAGACGCGTGTGCCGACCGCGGTCGAGTGATAGGACGTCTTCCGTTCATCGAGCTGGTCGCTGTCGCTGTGCATGATGCAGCAGGGAAGCCGTTCTGACGCACTCTCGCTGTCTGCTGCTTCTTCTTGGCATCGACGAAAATCTTGTGGAACGACTCGCAGAGCGCCTCGTTCGACGCGCGATACTTCCACACAAGCTGCAAGGCTTTCTTGTACCACTGCAAGCTCGCTTCGCCGCGTCCATTAAACTCCAGCTCGACGGCCAAGTTGTGGTAGGCCACAGCAAGCGAGATGATCTTCTCTTCGCGGGACTTTGGGTCCAACGCGTCCGCCAGAGCCGCCAAGTCTCGGTCCTCTCCGCCCTCTTCGCCACGCTCATCATGCGCTCCCTCTTCAAGACTCACGAGCTCTTCCTGTGTATGGAAAATCGCGGCCTGGGCGTGTTCCAGCGCCAAGTCATGGCGGCCAAGTTGGGACTGGATCGCGCACAGGTTGAGGTGCGTAATGGACAGGTTTCTCACGTGCGCGGCGCCCGAGCCAATCTGGGCCGCTTCCTTGAGATACTTGAGCGCCGACTTGAGCTTCCCAAGCTTGCGGTAGCAGCAGCCGATGTTGTTGAACGTGAGGATCTGCAGCGCCTGGCATCTCTTGAAATTCCCTGGCGCGGTGATGGCCTCGGCCTTGCGTAACATCGCTAGGCACTGCTCGAATTGGCCCTGTGCGAGGTACTGCATGGCCACCGCGTTGTAGCTCAGCATGACCTCGTGCAGCGTCCTGTGCACCACGGAATCGCCAACGCCAAACATGCGTCGCTTGAGCCACAACGTCTGCTCCAGACAGCCCAGGGCCTCCAAGTCCATGCTCTTCTGCTTCAAACACGCGACCGTCGAGGTCAACATGTCCAGCAACCTCTGGTCGCTATCATGCTTGGACGTCTGGTTGACATGGGCGCGCCACTTCCTTGGGGAGTCGGCCGAGCCAGGAGGACACACCGGGTTCCCAAGGAGGTCGGGCGAAGTCGTTTGCTTGGGAGATCGCGCTCGCGGGGCTGCGTCGTGCAGGCTTTCATGGCGAGACAAGTGGCTCATGCCGTCGTCGGGCTTGGGCAGGTCGGAAATCGAGGTCTGGAATCCTTCCTCCCCCTTAGATCATCCTCGAATGCACGACCGAGTTCGCAGCAGCACCTGAACTTGCCTGCGAGCGGTCAAGCTGCCCACCCGAGCTATTTTCCTGTAGTGTTTCATGCACGGTTTCAACGAGTCTCTGGCTTCGGCGTTGAAACGACTGCAAGACGGCAACGCACCTGGCTCCCAGTCCTTTGTCAAAACCACATCCATTCTCTACACAAAGCTCCGCTGCCTTCTCTTCTCTGGGCGTCTGCAGCTCATCTCAGCTAGGCGTCTTGAGACCGGGATTTCTTCAGCTGGAGCTCTAAGCACCGGATGTGCTTCTTCATCTGAGCGATCTCCTGGGCCTGACTGGCCACCACCCTGAGCAGGTCGTGCTTTTCTCCCTCCAGTCGCGAAGTCATCTGCTTGTACATATCCGAGAGCTTCAGCGAGTCATCCAGCGTCGACAGCATCGACATCCGGCTCATGGCGATACTCGGCGCGTTGGACACGGCGTCGTCGTCACGCTTGCCGGTCGGGAACTTCATGTGCCGCACATCAAGGCCCGACTTGAGCGGGGACTTGGCAGGCGTCGAGAGTTTCATGGAGCCGTCTTTGGGCCGCATGACTGGAGACGCCGGGACTGTGACTTGAGGCCTCATCGGCGGGGAGGAAGCCTTGATCATCGTCGAGCGCGGAGCGACGGCCGGGTGCTTCATAGGCGAGGGCGGGGCAGCTACTGGAGGCTTCATGGGCGAAGGCGGGAAATTGACTGGAGACTTCGCCGGTGAGGGCGGAGCGCCGACCTGGGGCTGCACCGGGGAGGGCGACACGCTAGTCTGTGGTGGAGGAGCAGGTCTTGGCGGCGTCGAGCTGCTCGTCTGAATCTGGAACGGCGACGGCGCGCTACCACCGAACAAACTGCTGGCACTCGGCGCCCCGCTTGTAAACAAGTCTTGTGCTTGAACCGGGCTCGATGTAGGCTGTGTGGGTGACGGCGCAGACTGGGGCCAGTCTCCGTTGTTTGTTGGCACAGGCTGTGCGGGTGACGGCGCGGGCTGGGTCCAGTCCTCGGTGTTTGCCGGTGCAGACTGTGTGGGCGACGGCGACGGCTGGGTCCAGTCTCCGGTATTTGTTGGCGCAGGAGATGAAAACAGGCTGTCTGCACTCGCCATGCGCTGGTGGCCGGCGGTGGATGGAGCAGGAGAGTCAAACGGACTGCTTCCCGGAGCCGAGGCAAGTGGAGTCACTGCTGGGCTGGACTGCGGCTGTGGCGACTGTTGCTGCTGCTGATGTTGGTGCTGTTCGTGTCGGTATCCCGGCTCCTTCGGAGGCTGGGTCGCGAACGGGTCCTGTGCGTTCACTTGCGTTCCGTTCCCAAACGCGTTCCTGTTCTCCGGTGCAGACGGGTCCTTTGGTACACTCTGTCCAAACGCCGCACCTCCATTCTGCATCGGAGAAGCAGCGAACGGTGCCGACGACCTGCCGAACATACCGGCCGCACTATTGACCGGCGACGAAGCGAACGGATCCTTCGGCGGTGTCGTGCTGTTGCCGAACCTGCCTCCACTACCAGGAGCTGCGAACAGGCTGTGTGCAGGCGGAGCCTGCCGTCTGTACGGGTTGCCGGCACTGCCGCCGGACGACGGCGGACCGTCGACCACCGGCGGCGAACCGCTCGAGAACAGCTCAGCGGTCGAGCCCGTGCTGCCTGGCGCCTGAGGCTGGTACAAATGCTGATGCGGCGTGGGAGTCTTATAGAGCGGCGGGCCGTGGCCAACAGGCGGTCGGTGGCCGACGGCCGGCGGCGTGAACAGCCTCTGATGCTGATTCGGATGATTCGGATACTGCGGCGGCCGGTGCTGCTGGCTGCTGTCGGCGTTGAGGTCCACGGTCTCGTACACGCCGCCAGTGGACTGCGACGTGAGCGGGATTTCGTCCAGGCCGGAGTTCTGGGCCGGCGGAGGCTGGTAAAAGAAGGGCCCGTTCGGAGCCGCGCGCTGGTACGAGCCGCGATTGCCGGCGTGGTAGCTTCCCCCCGACGACTGCGGAGGTGCCGGGATGGGCGGACGCACGGGCGGGCCGCCCTGGGCGCCGCCAGAAGAGTCCACGAAGTGCTGTAGCAGGCGGTTCATCTCTTCTTGTGTGTGTCCGCTGTGGCTGTAGCCATCCAGTACAGTGGGTTACTTCAGATGACAAAACCTTTATGTACACATACCTGTGAATAGTCGATGCGAATGTGAAGGTTAAGTGACTTGTGAGAACTGGTTCTTGAATTATTTGGGAAATCGGCAACAGTAGTTTTGTGTGCCGAACATCAGTGTACTCATCAAGTATGTTCCGCAACATAGGTGTGTACAGTATTTCCCCCTTTCATAGCAAAAGCAATACTTTACCAACATAGTGCGCTGATGTTACTCAGCGCTTATGAATATGGGACATATAACAAATCATCCACGGATGATGTTTTCACCCCTATACTTTATGTGTTTAAGTTTCTCAGCGCCCTCTATGCTTTCATACATAGACATATAAAGGCGTGTAGTAAATCCTAATGACCACTTCTGATTGAGTTGGACCATTATTCTTCCCCTCCAAGCGTCCATGCTCACCCTCGCGGCTGTCAAATTCCTTCCCGCGTTCGCCGAGAGCGACAAGCCACCGCATCACGCGCCATCGGCACTACGTCGTCGAGGGCACCCGATGCACGTAGCTTCAAAATCGGCGTCCGCGATGAGGAAGAAGACCGCCGATACAGTTCTCAAGCTCGTCGAATCACTTGCCTGTACGCGTTACGCGACTCGGTAGGTGCGAAACGTGTGGGGGGCGAAGACGACCGGGAAGCGAAGCGGATCCGCGCCATGAAAACGACCTTAGCGCTGAAGCAGAGACTCTCCGACCTCGAGCACTCCAGCGGAAACTCGGTGGGCAACATGTTCGAGATGATGCTCCTCTTTTTCCGAGAAGAGAATGAGCGGAAGGCGGAGGCTCGTAGCAGAGAAGACTACCAGCGTCGGAGGGACGAGCGAGCTGCGAGAGGTTCGGGCGCAATTTGGCAAGGCGGGGGCTGAAGAGAGACACCGTCAGGATAAGCTGGACCGACCCGTGCGCGCACGCAGGCGATGCTCCTTCTGATCGGCGCTATATTCAAGAAGGACTAGCTGCCACTGAAGCCACCAGCAACATCGAGGAGCTGTAACGTTTCGGCTGCTCTGAACGACGAAAGAAAACTTACTAGTCCCGTGAATAACCCCACATGCACCCGATTCGCCAGTGGGGGTACCGGTGTGTGATTCAGGTTAGACTGGGTCATGGATACTAGGTAGACTCAATCCTTGTAGCTGATTTTGTACGTCAGGATCATCGTTCTCGCCACTTGGAGAATGTCGCGGTTCACTCGCTCGATTGATCCGTTGACCCGTGGGTTGTAGGCTGGCGTGAAGGTCTGCTGCGTGTGCAGGCGGCGGCACAGCTCGGCTAGCACTTCGTTCTTGAAGTGGCTCCCTTGGCCAGATACGGTATTCCAAACCTGGAGTGCCAGTCGAGGGGCGATTCAGTCGCCACGATGCTGTCTGATGTGTCTGCGACTACCAGTTCGCAGAAATGCGTGGCGTCGTCCTTCAGCACCAGTCGGTACTTGCTGTTGCCGTAGCTTTCATCCAGTCAAAATGTAGGACACCATTTCGCGTACTGCACTCGATCACCTCGCCCCACACGACCGGGGTATAATTTCCCCCTCGCGAATGCAGGCACAGCAGACAGGTTTTGACAAAACTGGCCCCACTCAAGCCCTCGACTTTGATCCCAAGAAGCCGGCTACGGTGCAACAACATCGCTTGATACACTGTTCAAGCCGGACCTTCACTGGCCGCCAACTCAATTGGACTGTGATTGAGAAGGAAGCGTTTCCGATCGCTGTGGCCTGTGACAAATTGGACTATTTACTCTTACGACCCAAGCCCAGGGCTGCCGAAAACTGCATGGTCATAAAAATAATGATCATCAATAAGATAAATGTATGAATTGATCGTCTTGCACTTCTCTCATTTCATAATTTATGACAAGACCTCTCAATGATCATTATGTTATGTACGCAACGCCATTCTCTTATGTTGCTCAGCACCAACCGCTGAACGATTGGTGGTGAGCCCACGATGCGTGAAGCGCTGCGAGTTAGAGTGCTCATTCTCACTTTTCCTTAAGGAATACTAGAAACTTACCAGCCTTCAGCAACCACCTCCAGCCATCCATGGTCATCGTGTCGTCCGACGTTCACGTCGGCCCAGATCTCGGGACTTTTTTTCCAACCGTGCCGCGACGACTACGACGAAGTTATTCTTGAGTATTTTCGTTGTCGTTGCGGCACGGTACCCGTCGTAACGGGCTGACGAACCTGATGCAGCATGTTCGCCGAGAACATCCCGACTACGAGGCTACGATGGTTGAGG
>AWVW02011651.1:0-13097 GCA_000500225.2 Phytophthora pinifolia
TGGATATGCAACCACGTGGTCCTGGTGTGGATACACTAAACCTGGTGGTCCACACCAACTGTGTAACCCCGTTACAATGCAATACTTGGACTAATACATCACGTCCGAGAGCAGAAATTAATCATTGCATTAATTCCATTAATTGTTACCAATTCGTGCACGCACCTGCTCGACAGTAGTCACGTCCCACAGGTCGCGGTTGTACTGTAGACACATGAGCATTTCGAGCTTGGCCGGAGAGAGGCTCTTGCGCAGGTCGGACAGCACCAGCTTCGCTGCTGAAAAGAAGCGCTCGCACTCGTTAGATGTCGGGGGAATGTACGCGACGTCSACAAAGTGCGAGCRCTTCGGAACCTTCGACTTCTTGAACGCCGCCTTGAYAATGGAGTTGTTGCTTTCGTCCTGCGCTGGCGCCCTTTCGATATCGGTCGATCTAAAATCGGCACATGCCGACCTTTCGGCAATCGTCAACGCCTCTCGGCGCTGAATCTTGACGAGACCTTGTTCCAAGTTGGGGTTGTTGACAGTTGGTGCCCCTGCGACCAGTCGCGTCTTGAGCGCTGGAAATTCCTTCACAACCTGGTCGAACAGTCGGCGCACAGCAGACAAAGTTAGCGTACTCCCTCCGTTCCAAAACACTGGTCCGGTTTCGTAATTCGGTAATTTTTGCGTCTATTTTGGTGAAAAATGCATGCAAAAGTGACATCAGAGTAATCAGGAGGAAATAACCTTCAATTTGCGCTTATTCCAAGCCAATATCGCCAAGAGCTGGCCCCATGACGCCCAGGCAAAAAAACACGCATACAAACATCAAGATACTGCCAGATACAAACCTCAAAATATTTTGCCGGGTTCAGTTTAAGGTTATAAAAACGACAATTTAACCTCAATTGCTGCAGATTTATTCAATGTTTGGGAAATCTGACAAAAACTGGAACGCAAGTGCAGCAAGATACACAGTCTCGCAGCACACAAGCCGCATGGGGAGGCGTCCTTGGCGACGCAGCTTGTCCTTCGCCATGTGAGGCCGCTTGTACTGGTTGTTGCCGAAGTCTCGGAGAATCGACTCCATCACCTGCTGGAGTGATAAGAATGTGTCGCCGAGCTTCTCAGCGTCGAGGTCGGCGAATGTCCTCTCAGTGACCTCGATGAGTTCGTCGATTGAGGCCGGCGCGCTTGTGTGCTGAAGAGACTGGATCGAACAGAAGAACCCGAGGTCGAGGATGTTCAAGTCGGGGCTGTTGGGTGGCTGCTTCTCCAACGAGATGAGCCACCCACCTTGAGCGCATGCTGAGCGCACCTCCGGGTCGTTGTCGGCCACGTGCGCGCCAGCGCCATCTTGTTGGATGACGAGCTTGGTACTCTTCAGCCACGGGACCTTCTCCTTGATTGCAGGGATCACGTTGTCGATCAGCATCGATCGATACGTGTCCCTGTCGACAGACACAGGCTTCACCTCGAGCGTGCCCGCGACACGGTTCTTCGACGTCCGCTGCGCTGGCTCCTCTCTCGCAAACGCCCATATTCCGAGCTTGCCGTCGAACAAGACCTCGCCACCGATGATGACAGGCCGCATAACCGCTGCGAGGAACATCACCTTGGTCACATACCTCTTGGACTTGACAGATCGGTGCGGGGGGTCCTCGTCAGCGGCGAGGTAGTACGTTCGGTCGCACTTGGTGATGTAGAACCACTTCTCGTCCACATAGATTCGGTTAGACATACCGTCAAACATCAGTGTCGAGGCGTCGACGAACGAGAGACAGAAGTCGAGGCGCTCTCTGCGATTGACGTCGGTTAGTAGCGGCTTCACCGAGCTTGAATGACGCTTGATCTTGCCTCTTTCAGCGACCGGAACACGGTCGTCATCGGGATGTCGAGCGAGGCTGACAAGCTGCGCAGCGTCTGCCGTCGTCGAAGTGGTACCTTCTTGATCATTGCCTGGAGGTCGAGGGCCTTCTTCTTCCGTCCCGATCGACTGCGATCGTCCATAGTGAAGTCTGGAAGCAGCCCGGTCTCGCTCAAGCTCTTGACGCTGGCACTCCACAGACGACTGACGGCCTTGGAGCTGCAGCGGAACTTCGTGGCAGTCGTCTGGATGGCCCCGCGGGGAAGCTGAAAGTCCGTCGCTTGGGACAACAAGTGGGCGACTATACCGGCGCGAACCTCCGGTGATATGTCGCCGTTTTCGCGACGTTCCGGTGGTTCCTTGGCGGCAGACATCCCACTCAATGGTCGGAACGTCAACGACTGACCATTTATTTTCAGTTCACAGGTCTGACATTCGTGTTGAGAAAAAAACCCTCAAATGCTCATGAAAAACCTGAAATAGGTTCTTCCCCAAATCTCTCGTATTGGCCAATAATCAGGATTTTAAGCCACTCGAATGTTTCGTTGTTCTAATTTTAGCCAATAGAAATATGGGACTAGTGTTTTGGAACAACGCGTTGTCGTTGAAGGACCAGTGTTTCGGAACGGAGGGAGTATGCAACTTCGTAGGTCCGTACTTCATACGGACGGGACCTTCCCGTCCAATAGAGCTCCACCTCAGCTACAAACTGTGTCGGAATTTAGGTGGCGGTTTGTGACATATTGAAATCAGTGCAATTTGACCAGCATTTCCAAAAATTAGCGATCACAATATGACACATTGAGTGAACGCAGATAATCGCCGAGTGATCGTGCCATTTCCAATGAAACCACGATATATCCGAAGGAGGCAGCAATGGCGTCTCCTGTCATCCAAAGCACCAATAACTATCTGAACACAAAGCTCTCATGAGGGACGAAGTCCTCGCTCTCCTCGTCACTACCAGCATTAGTCGATTGTCTGCGGAGAGACCCGCTGTCTGGACGCTCAATGTGAGCGGCGAGTAAATTGCGAAGTCGGTGTCGCCGCTTCTTGCGGTAACGCCGCTGAAATTCAAGTGCGTATCACTGCCAATGACATGCAGCCGCTTCAAGTAGGGGCTGAACTTGTTGCCATCGTCGCCACGCAGAGGATGGAGCTGAACATGGAAATTGGTGCGAGCCATGCAGGTGCGAAAGAAGACATCGTAGTTTCGCTCATCCCATCGATATTTATCAGAACACACTGCCCACAGCGTGCACATCTGGTCAAAAAGTTCTACGATCATGAGCAATGTGATCGTTGGCTTCTACTTGGTCGGGGGAGGGCGGCTGGAGGGGCGCTTCTTGATGGGAGTAGGTCAGCAGCGAGACCTTGGTAGCCCCTTTCAGCGAGGACACACCACGAGGCGGAGTACTCGCTCTTCGTCGGGCCATCGTCCTCAAGATCCTTCTCGCTCTCGTGCTTGAGGAGATGCTGGATGTGGAACTCGTGATTTTTGCGAAAAATCTCGATGTCCGCTTCGTTGCCTGGGTAGTGGTGCGTGCAGTTGATGGCCAACCGTCTGGCAGTACAGAGACCTCCACCTTGTAGCCATGCAGGTGGTGCTTCGCGCTATAGCAGGCATTGCGCTCTTGCATGTTGCCGGAGGGCATGTTCGTCTACATTGGTGGCGTAGCGCGCGTAGGGGTGGACATTGAACGTGTTGCCGCTGAGAACCAAGGTCTCCATTGTGAAATTATCCGCTGCCGATGCCACGAGCTTCTCGTTCAGGAACGGGGAGACAGTCTCGGCGAAGGACAGGATCATCTTCTGAAACGTGCCAGCCTTGATGCTGAAGACGCTGGAATCGACGTCCCATTTGCCACAGTGCTTGAGCACCGCTAATAACATGAATAGCCCGTCCTTGGGGCTCTGGTTACACTTCCGCCCACGCCCGACGTTCCATCTGCTCAGAATATGGGGGCGAACGTAGCTCCACAGTCTCTCAAACTCGCTTGGTCCAAAGTTGGTGAGCGCTATGATGTCGGAGGCATCCTCGCGCTGGAACGCGTGGTACATAAGTGACGGAGAGTCATCCTCGTCGTCGGACTCATCCAGTCGCACCGATGCGACGTTCTCTCGGTCAGCTTGGCGGTCTTGATCAAGCCCAACAAGCACAGAAACTCCTTGGACGATGCGCCGTGGTGGCAGTGGCTGAGCGGCGGCTTGGATTTGGCTTATTTGCGTAAGTGCCATTGTGACTGCGAATGTTGGTGGCAAGTTTCGAAATGAAGGGGTAATTTCTCAATTTATGCGGCTGCTGAGCACTCATTCAGTGCTGAAAACATCACTTGGTCCTCGATAATTCTGGAAAATTCGATCAAAATCTAGAATTTGGAAGATTCTCGAAGTGAATTGGAATTCAGTGGCTAAATTGGTGGGATGGTGTGTCTTTCAGCAATGGGCTGAAAATGCAGAATGTTGGTGGATATTTGACACAAAGCTCTATTAAATAATGGGATGACGTCTCGTCAATCCCAACGCAACGGCAAACACATTCACTTGGTGTCCCGTTACAAGAACCTGGCTGTCTTTGGGTGCTACCTTGTGGGAGGGTATGTTGCTGTCCATGGCCCCGGTGGTGCAAGACGCTGATGACGACCACTCGGCAGACGCCCATGTGCAAGGTCCCACTGCATATTTATAGTAGGTGACAACTGCGCTGTCAACATGAGACTCGCCAATTTTTGATGGGATTTCTAATTGTGATCAGACTCGCGACAGCTAGTGGTGCTTTGTACGCAATGCTCGACCGTTTCTTTTTGCGGCGGATTTTGTTTCCGCTGGAAGACGAAGAGGGCTTCCAGCAAAACTGAGGATATCACATTTTGGTGATCGTTGCCGACGTATAAGCGAAAAAGGAGGAAGAAACTCGTTAAGCGACTGTGGAAGCGTCCAACTGGCCTACTTTTTGAGTCAAATGTTTATTAGGGATGCCCAAAAATAAAATAGTGGAACAGTATATGAGACTACGCACGACCAACTGATACTAATGCGTCATTTAGAGTTGTCGATATAATCGACTTCAAAGATGGGCTTCCAGTTTTCGTACTTAAAAGAAGTTTTGAGAAATCAGCAGTTTTGCTTTTGAAAAGTCGAACAGTCACTGAAGTGGTTCAGTCGAGAATCGAAACATCTCCATCCCCACCTCGTTAAAGATGCCAACCAGCCAGTTGTCACCTTCACCACCAATCCCGGCCGGGAGTGCCACATCTGAAGACCTGACCGCTGCTTCGCTGTCACCCTCAGCATCGTTGAGCCAATTGCCGTCTAGTGCTGAAATCCCGCTAGCACAAGATACCTCAGCCATTGAGCCAGCATCCGACGACCAGGACGAGGGAGAAGACACTGTAGAGGATGAATGCAGTGAAGAGCCCGATGATAGTGCCGATGAGGACTGGAGCGCAGATGCATGGCTGGAGGAAGAAGACGCGCTTACAGGAGAGAGTGCGGAGAGTGCAGCGGAAGAGGAAGTGGAGATTGGTATAAATTTGACCAACTTCTATGTCCATCAGCTCATGTCGGACATGATTTGAGGCGACGTGTGTAAGAGCCGCTGCCTTGAAGGCAAAGCGCGCGAGCTAGAATGGTTGGTGTGCTCGATGGGGAAATGACGAAGGGCGAGAAGATGACGTGCATGCTGACGCTTCTTGGCGTCTTGATGCAAACGGACACAGCTGAGAGACGTCGAGGAAGTGGGAAACGCGAGAAATTCCACTACTACTTGCCAATGGTGGGTCAAGTCTGCCGGCCGTCGTTCGCGCGCTGCCTTGGCGTGCAACCTCTGACAATTCAACGATACAAGCGTCGCGTGCGGGAGGGTAATATCGCTACCAAAGCGCACGGCAACAAGCTCAACAAAAATGCGTCAAAGATCGACGTGGTTTGGCTCGTGAAGTGGTTTACCGACTTCGCAGCCGAGGTGGGCGAGGTTGTGCCTGTGAGGGTACGCATGCAAAAGACCATAGACAGGTTGGTGAAGAAGTACTACAGCCGTGAGAATTACACGCTGCTGCCTGCGACGTTCACCTGGGCCACTCTGTATGAAGAGATGCACAAGTTTGTGGACCTCGGACTACGGGTGAACGAGCCTGCTCCCTCAACATTCCGGAAGTTGCTCTCCCTTCACTGTCCTACTATCAATATCCGGTCGGCGCAGTCCAGCGTGTGCGACCTGTGCACGATCTATCGGTCACGCATGAAGCAAGGTGCTACAGCGGAACAAACCGAGGAGCTGGGCCAACACACGGAGTCTGCACGCCGAATGAGGTACGTGGAGATTGGTAACATTTTGATTCACCACTCGGATATTGATATCATTTTGATGTGTTGTAAACTTTTAGTCGCGAATACCAAAATGACAAAGCAGCCGTGAAGGAAACCGAGGGTGATTTTGCAGTGATCGTCATGGACTTTTCCCAGAATCTTACGGTTCCTTCGGTGACAAGCACTCCTTCGCAGTGGTGTTTCTGTTCGTTGCTAGCGGTGAGTGTCTTTGGAGTCTTCTATGAGAATGAGGGATTCCAGTCCAACTACCTGTACGACGAGTTCACGAGCGGCAAGGGCAGCGAGCAAGTTAATTCTATGCTGCATCACTTCATTCGGACGGTGCTGGTACCTGCTGGCAAGAGACGTCTTGTTGTCTATGCTAACAACTGCTCGGGGCAGAACAAGAACAATCTTGTCATCAAGTTCTTTATCGCTCTAGTGCACATGGGGACTTTCGATCGAGTCGACTTCAAGTTCTTTGTCAAGGGACATACGATGAATTTCTGTGACCGCGGGTTCGGCCACATTCGTAAGCAAATGGAACGGAGTGACTGCTGGACGATGCAGCATGTTGTCGATGCTGTCAAGGACGCGGCGAAATCTAACACTACAGTCCACATCCCGCGAGGCACCAAATTCTTCAAGCAGTACAAACTGCTGGTGACGGAATTGGCCAAGACGTTGGTAGGTGTCCAGCAGTACCAGATCTTTACTATGGAGAGCAACAAACCCGGTGTAGCTCAATGCAGAAAGGGGCCGGACGACGAGCCTGTTGAGCAAGATCTTCGTCGCAAATTGGACGGTATCCTCACAGACGGGGACAAGGTCAGCCGAATGATGTCGCACTTCCTCGAAAGTCTGAGCCCACCTCCACAAAACGCCGGTAAGATGACGGATTTCCACGGCAAATACCGGTGTACGTACGCGCCCGAAGAATTTCAGAACGATCCAATCTACGCAGCGCTAAGCGCACAGGACGAAGATGCTACAAAAGCCACGAAGCAGGCTCGCAGAGAGCATCGGCAGCAATGGCTGTTGCTGCGAAGAATAATAGTGATCGCCGGGGTGCAGCTGAAGGAGCGACGGGTGCCAAGAAGCGCAAGACAAATAGCGCAACAACTACTGTGGCCTGAAAGCCTTCAGCTGCAGTGAGGTGTACCGGTAGTTCAATTTGATACTTATGTCTCGTCGTAAATCAAAATGATACTAATGGTCACATGGTGTGTCACTAATCTGAGGATTAGACCGAAAAATGCGTTTTGAGCGTTTTTCGTTTCGAATTGGGCAGCGCGGATTGCACCAGTCGATTCGCGCGACGATTTTACCCTTATCCAAGCAAAACAAAAATCGAGGTTTTGGTCTGAGGGCGGAGATACTTTTTGAGGTGACGATAACTTTGCCGTCAAGTTGATCTGGAGCGCCATACGTAGCTTAATCGATAGAGGAGATGCCCTGCTTTGCGTTGCTGTGCTTAGATCGGGATTCGTACTTAGGTTTGTTGGTATGTTTTGGTTTGACGCAGTCTCATGTTTGATATATTGGTCGAAACAATTATTTATTTTACGGTCAATTTGGTCAGCCACAATAATTTATTTTCCCAATCCTGACACAGTGATACTTTATTTTTGGTTTACGAGCACCACTCAAAGCTGTTGTTTGTGGCCTTTAGCAAGTGGCGGTATCACTACGTCCCTCTCTTCTTTGCTGAATGCTGTCCTCCATTTAGAACGTCATCGTCTATCGACCCTAGACATGATCCTTTTTCTGAATGTCAATTTGTGCTACTGAAACGTAGTGCAGTATCATTAATTTATTGCTGTCTCTGAACTAATGCCGTTATTTATTTGCAGTGTTGCCAGCATCAATCAGTTATTTAATTTCGTGTATAACCAGAATTGAGATTGTATTGTATTTGGGGATCCCTGGTTGTGATTGGGAAGTGATAGTTCTCTTGATTTTGTGAAGCGCTCATCGATGACATGGTGCCAGCCCGTCGCTTCGCCAACTTCCAGTTCGTCGAGTACGAAGTACAACTCGGCGATGCAGCTTAACAGAAAGAATCCCGAAGTGTTTTTTTTGCCATAATGGCTATCATGGAAATTCCGTTCAGTGGTCCCACAATCATCTTATTTATTTCATGGGGGAGCTTTCAACGTTTACTGTTTTGAATTTCTGAGAGCATCCAAACAGGAAACTGAGCTACGCTCAGGTGGTATTGATACTATCAGTACAGTTGCCTTGGTTGTCAAGGTTGGGGTCGATGAGGTACAGTAGATTTTCCATGGGGCAAACGTTTACGTATTTGCCTCACCGGCCATGCTGGGGCGTCGCGAGCAGCCCCAAATTGAATTGCTTGGTACATGCGAGCATGGCCGTCATCTTGTAATCCATTCACAACATCTTGCGCGATAGTCCGGCGGTAGCGCTTGCTGCTTGCACTGGATACTATCTACCCAAGAGCTTAATCGAGTGGCTATCGGCCTTGCCGTTTAACAATGCGGTCGCACCACCGATCCGAATAGAATGAGTCGAGTAGCTTTCTTGTCGAGCACTAATAGTCGATGCGAGATCCTTGAGCGATTGTGTCACCTCCTTTGCCTCCAGATCCCCGCACAAGAACTTTGATCCAGACTTCAGCAATCGGCGAGCGCTCATGATGTGCTTTAGAGCCAATCTTGGACAAACGATTGGGTCTCCCGTTACGTGCATGGCCCTCCACGCTCCGCGGCCAAACTGATCATTCTTAGCGCCTTCGAGTCCGATAGTGACCGACACTGCCACGTGACATGGCGTCGGAACCCCGTGCAAATCAGAGAAGAACGCATTCTTCACCTTCAGGCAGTACGAGTGTCGTCGAGCACCAATTCGCAGGAACTCGGAACGGCGTAGAAGAAAGAAGTAGGCTGGCAGGACGGAGCCCCATAGGAGCCGGCTGCGAGGCTGGACAAGGTCGAGCTAGTGGTGAAGCATTCTGAGAGAGACCGGACTGACATGTTGCTTCTTGGGCACCGCCGAAGGCATCCGTTTGATACCCCCAACGAGGAGCTGGAAACTGGGCGTCGAATCCAACACACGATCGAGATACATCCGGTGATACCAACGAATACTAGAGAGCTTGAGCTGGATGGTACCGTACTACGACGGCATCGCCACCCGTTTCGCCGAGAGTAGATCGCGAACAACCCCAACTTGGTGTTGGATCCCTAATTCAATCAACGTCCGGGAGCTACAGGGTGCTGTTTCTTCACGGTGGACTGGCACGCTGATCCATGTCTGCTTTTGGATTGACAATACGAGTGCCGTGTCTTGGACCCAGCGCCGGGCTAGTCGTCAGCCCCGGGCGCAACTCTACAACCGTCTTCTGTCGCTTGCGCAATTTCAATATTCCCTCGGTTGCACGTCCCGGCATATACCCGGGGAGTACAACGTCATGGAGGATGCGGGTTCCCGAGCCTGGTCGAGCGTTCACCCATTGCATTTAACTTGGACTAACCTCTCTCGTGGATGGACGCAGGCCCCCGTACACGCGGCCATCGACAATCTCTTACTGCTTTGGGAACAGTGCTCCGAGGTCGCGCCATCGCGAGCTCTACCGCGGCCAAGTACGGGAGCTACTGGCAGCGATGGCGCCAATTCTACCGCGTGATGCGTTGGTCTGAGTGGCTGGCTCCATGGCTTGTGGAAAGCGGACACGGATAGTGTTGGTTCCAAAACACATAGCCCTTCGCCGGATGCGGCCATGTGCACATGCACAGCGGGAATCGCAACGTGGGCTAGGTGTTCAATAGGAATTCGATTGAAGTGGTCGTGCTGGGCGAGAATAGCCCTGAGCCACTTGAAATATTCGATGGCTGGAGGATCCAGATCCCTGTGACCGTGGCGATGAGTCCAATAGCCAACACTTGGACACGCTGAAAAAAGGAGCGGGCTGGAGGACAGCACGTGAGAATGTGGCGAAGACTACCCAACAACTGCGACAAGGCGCACTTGGTGGTCGACCCTGCCGAAAGTATTCCCCGCACACGCGTTTGCGCCTTCGCGATCTTCTCGAGCGGGATGGTAACTTCGCCACTACGGGTGTTCCAGACGAGGCCTAACGCCCGGCCGATTTGACTCCATTCTGTAAACTTGCGCTCGTTGACAGCGGCCGGACCGAGGACGGTAACCATCGCTCTGCGCAGTGTTAAGTCCGCTACGAAGCAACGCAGGCCGTCATCGACTTCGATGCAAGTGTGGTCATCACACCGGAACGATCCCATGAGCGGAGGTTCGAGGATGGCCGCTGGAAGGCCTTGCTCATAGAGACAATTGATGAGAGACCTAGGCACAAAATACCAGGCAGTCGAATCACATCAGCCGAATCCACACGCCAAGTCAATGACGAAAGCAAACATGTGCACGTGATCAGTATGGACAGGAACATGTCGAAACGCTCCTCTTACGTCTCCCAACTTGAGCAGTATTCGAACGCCGGGTTGCTGTCTGCAGCGGGGTGGCAGTAGCTCTTCGCTTAGAGGAAGCTTAGTTAAGGTCTACGACCTTCGTTCTTATGCCAAAAACAGGGGTGAGTCGAGGGTAATGCCTAGCCTTCTCCTAGTGGATAGAGATACCTTAAGGAAGGTGCTTCTGCTCTGCTGTGTGTTTTCTAAACTGAATATATTGATCTTATGGGCGGCTAAGCCGCCCCTTGGGGTAAATATATTTGCCTGACTATCTACCTTATTAAAACCCAATCATATGCAAGCACGTGGCTTCGGGCATACGTACTGACTACTTGTTATGAACTGACGTTGAGCGAGCGCTCGGTCGAGGAGCGGATGCCGCTGATGAACTTCGGTCGAATGACCAGGTTGTTCTTTGTCTGGAAGACATAAGGAACGAGCTCTCTGAGAGATGATGTCTTGGTACGAGCTGCAAGAGCAAGGACCTTTCCGGGACAATGTCCGGAAAGGTGACCAAGGGTACGCTGTGACCACGTGTGGTTACAGTCTTGGTGGGGGGGAGTGTAACGGGGTTACACAGTTGGTGTGGGACACAGTTCAAGGGCCTGAATCAACCGATCGAAGAAGACGACGAGTATGCTGGAGAAGCCAAGGGATCCAGCACTGAGGCCACGACGCAGTTGAAGGTGCTAGGGCAGATGCAGCAGATGAGCCTGATGTTGATGCAACAGCGACAGCAACCTTGAACGGATTCATTTCAGGCACGAAGTGCATCCCCGGACGCGGCGTCTGTCGTCCTGTGTCCTATGGACGTGTTTGTCATGCTCCTGCGAGCGTCACTCCTTCCCACCAAGGCGGTTCGGCGGCTGTTGCCGTTCAGGGCCAGAGCTCGAGCTCTGCTTCTGGTCCCTCGACCTCCACACCTATTGGTGCGAAGCGCTCGGCGCCTGTCGAGACGCCCTCGGACCCGTGGAGCCGTCCACGACGCCCGGGCAGTGGCACCTCAAACTCCCACGAGTTATGGGAATGAGGATACCCTCGCCACTTCAACAGATACTGGTTACGACCCCGTCGTTGACGACTCGACCCTGTCGTTGACAACAGGCGCTCCACTAGTGGATCTCGCCAGCCTCGTCGAGACGCCCCGGTGGCGGACGATGAGTGGCAGGGCTTTGAGCCCGCTTCTGCCGATGCTCATCGAGCTCTTCGAGACAACGTCTCTCGTGATCGTCGCTTCTCGACGAGACCTCACAGGTCGTGCAACGTTGTGTGGACAACATTGGTCGTCTCGAGCAGGAGCTCCAATGGCTGCCTCAGCCCCGTGATCTCCGTGATCTGTCGACTCGGCTCGAGGCCGCTGAGCGGACGACTGCGTCGCTTCAGGAGCAAGTTGCTCGTCTGGCACCTCTCGCTTCCGAGGTTGTGGCACTTCGTGCTCAGAATGAGCTTCTAGCTCGGATGTTGGGTGGGCACCTGCCCGTGGGCCCCGCCTCGGTGCCAACGCCTCGGCGTCCACCTCCGGTATGGCTTGAGCAAGCCCACGTAAAACACCGAGTGGGTGCGCATCCTTCGAGGAAGGTTCAGCGTGTACGCTAAACCTTTCTTGGCTACGACCTTGAATGGTCCCACAAACCTAGGTCTTAGCTTCGTCGTGAAGACTGCAGACACTGCATGTGTAGGTAGGGTTTTAGCATTTAATAAAACCGGGTCTCCGACCTCAAAGCTTTGCAAATTATTTATGCCTTTAGCATCTGCATGTTCTTTTTGCACATCCTGGCTTTCAGCCATAGCGTCACGTACGTGTCGGAGGACACTCAGACGCGTTGACAGAAACGCGTCAACCTGTTTACGAACATCAATAGGGCTGACATTAGCAAGCCGATGGGCTATCCGTCCCCCCACAAGCCCTGAGCCACTACGTGGCGGCGTCAACGGGACGCGTGGGTGGTGAGTCCATTCACGTAGAACGGGGTGCACCCGGTTGAAGCGTGCACCGCATTGTTTAATGTAAACTCAACGAGTGGAAGCATGGCACTCCGCTTCGGCGTTTCGGAGCAGATGCTGCTGATGATGTCCTCCACGACGCGATTCGCGCGTTCGATTTGACTGTCGGTCTGTGCATGGTCCGCTGTGGACATGTCCAGCTTGGTTCCAAGTACTGTAAAGACTTCCAAAACTTCTTAGTGAAGCGCGGATCTCGATCCGAGACAATTGACTCTGGGAGTCCGTGTTGGAGAAACCCCAATCCATAAACAGCGTTGCTGTACCGACGCCGTCGATGGTGTCCGGCACCGCCGCCAGATGAGCCATCTTACTCAACCGGTCAACGAAAACCACAACGCCTGTGTCACCTGCCGAGTTCTTCGGCAGGTCAAACACAAAGTCCAAACTCATGGAATGCCAACAACCCGTTGGGACTGGCAAGCTCGCCAGTGGTGCGGCCGCATGCGGCGAGGGTTTAACCTGTTGACACGTTTCATACGTGCGCACGTACA
>KV726065.1:0-10334 GCA_000500225.2 Phytophthora pinifolia
GTTCGTTCTCGAACGCTACAAGAACGAGCATGTTAACGCCTTGGCAAGACGCGTTGGTTCCCATAACCTGAATGCTCTGCGGTACGTCACGCTCGGTCAAGCGACTGACATCTGCTACTAGAACGCGGTTAGTAGAACTCCACTTTTGGTAGTCGATGAGACCATTACATAGCTCAGGCGTCTGGTCGCCGTTGATCGCTGATAGCTTGCTGAACTCATTAATGAACGCGTGAAAGTCGTAATCATACGAGATGTCAAACACTTGCTGAGAACCGATACGAATATTGAAGTTACGAATAGACGAACCAGGCTGTACAGTCCAGGGAGCACTATCGAAAGGACTCTGGAACTGCTGGACAGTAGCAGTAGCGTAGTTGCCAGTACTGGTTTCCGCGAAAGGCATGAGAGAAACGTATTTAGCATTCTTGATCGAGGCGGATAGCTGTAGATCGAACGAAGCATTGAGCTGACCAGCCTGAGTGCCGGTACCAGCTCGCTGGTAAAACCACTGAGGATAGAAATCAAGATACTTGACAGTCTTCACCGGCTTACTGATAATAGCCTGCGGGTTCTCAAGGTCAACGAAGGGTACATACAAACGCGTTGTAGTGAAAGGGAAGTAAGTAGAATCAACAGTAGGCTCTAGCGTATTCGTAATAGCACCCCAAGCGACGCTGATCTGACCAGCAGCAGAAGTAGGTATAACCCCAGCGTTAGGACAGTTCGACGCGCTAGATGCAATCATAATTGGACACGTCTGACCGGATACGAGGGTGGTTGAAGATAGTGTCATGGCCTTAGTAGTGATACTCGTAGCAATCACAGAATTACCTTGGTTTACACGAAAGCGGAGCTTGATTTGCGGATTAGCCATGAGATCGAGCTCTTTGAAGATCGGGTGTAGGTCAGTCAATTTGATCTTTAACATGTAGTTCCAAGTTCCAGCAATCGTGCTGACTGCAGTTCCGCCGGCCACGAAAGCCCCGCGACCGAACTGATTAGCGATTGTGTTAGAAGCACCAGAAGCGATGGTAGGCCAGCCATTGGTGTTAATAGCACCAAATACAGGTGGATTTGCTAGAAGGCGTCGAACAAAGCCGTCATTTGCGGACTGAGCACCAGATCCAGTTGTTGATACAACGGAGTACGCACCAGTTAGATCAGAGGCGGTGTTAGAGTAGCCATCACCGTAAATCGTCGCGGTGGGGGACCACTGAAGCGAGCCAGAGCTGTCTGGGTAAAGGAAAGACTCAGCGCCATGCTTTTCAACGTATGCAGTAGAAGTTTCAGCCTGCGAGCGTAGGTTATTAGCAAACATCTTGTACTCTGTCATCGAAAGGATTGATTTGCCATTGAGTTCAAGCGACATGCCATCGATAACGTTCCAAACGCCACACTTGAGCCCGACTGAGAGACGGTTAGCAGCAGCAGCAAGAGCTTGAGTAGCGTGAGTGTTCTTCATCGATACCTTGTATGGAAGCATGATATAAGCATCGCGAAGGCAAGCAAAGCCCTCAGCACCGTTTAGCTGTGAAGTAGCATCGATAGTGATGATTCCATTGGCATACGAGCCTTGGTTAAGGTCGATTACGTACGGGACACGCTTGCGCGAAGACACGTGGACAGACGAGTCAGTCTTTAGAGACGACTGGTAAAGAAATTGATCATCTAGTTGTGTTTCAGACATGTTCGATAGCTGATAGTATATAGACACAGCCAGAGTTGATACAAAATAAATAAATATGAACCTGGTGAAGGGTATTACGTCTGACCATGATCTTATAGAGCTTGCGGCTATTCTCAACATACGTTTAGATGGTATTTATGAGTCTAGCGAGGTTAAGAAACCGCTACCAAAGAAAGGCACATTCATGATACTCTTGCGAAAGCCAAATATGGATGTAGGGCATTGGACGTGTGCTCACAATGGGACTTACTTCGATTCAATGGGGGAAGGTCCACCGAGTAGGTTTGGTTCAATGAAATACAATGAACTCCAAATGCAAGGAGCTTATGATGATTACTGTGGGATTTTCTGTATGTTCTGGTTATATTGCATGCAACACAACAAGCAACATCTCTTGAAGCGATTCATTAATTTAAATGTCGTGGTGCTTTGATCAGTTGAATATACACTAGCCATCATGACGTTCAAAGAGCTAGCTGTGTCGAGCTCTATCCCAGCATCCAAGCTAAAGCGAGCATTTAAAACCGGCACACTTTCACTGACTAAAGCCGAGCTAGCAGGCTCAGATGCAACGCTACATCTTCATCCTGAAAGCTATGCTAAAGCACTTAAGGCACGGAAAGCAGGTAAAGGCACGCGACTAGCGATTACACATAAGGAGATTGGGTTTCCTTTTAAGCACAATAACGGTGGTGGTATGTACGGGGCCAGTATCTGGAGTAAAATTTGGGGAGGCATCAAAAAAGCTTTTAACTTCGCGAAGAAGTCTGGCATTCTTAGCAAAGCGGCAGATATCGGTATTCCAGCTATCGCAACCGCATTAGGAGCACCAGAAGGAGCTATTCCAGCGCGAGCAGCACTGAAGTCGATGACAGGCATTGGTGTAGAGCCAGAAGGAGGTCGCATCACAATCACGGACATCAAACATGGAGCGAGACAAGCGCTACGCTATGCTAAGCAGAAGGGTATCCTGACTGACCTAGTTGATTTAGGCGAACGTAAACTCATTGAGAAGGCAACAAAGCCCGATCACGTAGAAATGATTAAGAATGTCCGTAAGCGTGTTAAGACTCGGTTCGGGGTAGGTGTAAAATCCAGTAAGCCTACGAAGCTCGTGAAAGGCTCACAAGAGGCTAAAGATCATATGGCTAAGATTAGAGCGATGCGTAAGAAGCCGATGCAAGCAGGTTCATTCCGTCTCTAGACATAAAAAATAGACAAGCTTATTATTTTTTTATTTTTTATTGTTAACGTAGTCACGAGGCTTGATTAGAAGCATAATAGACACACTGGTATCTCGAAAGTGAACAGGTTGATCGATTTGATTCCAGATAGAGAGGGTGATAGAGCTTCTAGCTCCGTCGTTCACCTTTACCCACGCGTAATTGGATGGTTGATATTGGATCAATTGGCCAATCGTAGCGTCGCCTCGATTGAAGGCAGCAAGGAGATCGCCACCAATGACGTAATCGTTTTTTATGAGATCGCATCGAACAATGTAACTGGACGTAGGATGGACCTGAGGCACGATGTTACTTAGAAGGCTAGCAGCTGTCGTTTGACTAATTGTAGGATACGTTGCTGACGAGAACCCTAGGACCTTACCAAAGGCAGAATTGTTGATGATCAGACGTGGGACACGGGATGTGGTAGGCAAACCGGTACCACCAGAACTATACAAGCCTGTAGCAGGACGAGTATATGTTCCAATAGAGGTAGGCGTTGGTGAGCAGTCGAGCTGGCAAGCGTAGTATGTGCTGTTCTCACTGATCTGGATGAAGAAAACATTATTACCAGAAGTATCAATCAGATAGGCCCCAGCGGAGATAAGCGCCTTCTGGATGTTTTGATTGATGTCCGCATAACTATACCAACCGTCTGGTAAATTGACCGAAATAGTCGATGTTGTCGTACCTGTAGGCACTTCAATCTGGAAACTGTTGTTACCAAATGCAACGCTGTCGATGTTGAAGTCCGAGCAATAAAGAGAAATCGATTGAACAGCAATGTCGTTATTTCGAAAATTCACAGACGAACCAGCGAATTCGAGCCTCCAGGTGTTGTTTAACCCATTCTGGACAAGATTAGTTGCGTCAAGCTTCACGAACGAGGCACACATGGTTATGTATATTATGGATATCAAACTAATCCTGATGGATAAATCCTATTGAATATAACAAGTATAAGCATGATCGGTCGCGTGTATATGATTACCAACGAGGATGGTTCGACGATATATGTCGGATCGACAACCAAAACGCTGGGTCAACGATGGACAAACCATAAATCCGATTTCAAGCGATGGAAAGATGGAGAGAAGGGATGTTCTATCTATAAACACTTCCGGGAACAAGGAATTAACGGTTTCAATATATCGCTAGTTAGCGAGCATGAGATCGAAGATCAGCGTCAGCTACTTGAGTTTGAGCAATTGGTAATAGATCGAACTAGCTGTGTTAATCAGAATCGGGCACACATAACAAGAGAGTAGGTAAAAGAACGACAGCGAACGTATAATCGACTCAATAGAGAAAAGATCAAAGCCAGACGAGCAATTCGCATCGAATGTGATTGTGGTAGTAATATTCAACAATATGATAAAGCTATTCGTCAACGCACCCAGAAGCACCAGCGGTGGTTAGCAACACAACAGACCTAATCCTCATCTTCATTTTTTTGGATTTGGATTCGCTTATCGAAATTGAAACGAAGCTCGCTTTTGACAGAATCAATGAAGAGAAACTGTCCTACACCCCTAGCGATAGCTTGGTTGTAGTATCTAATGATAGCATTCTCATCGACTCCGGCTATGTTAAAATCAGTGACTAGAAGCTTCAGATCACGCTTGCTGTTCGCGCGCAGAATAGCGACGTATTCTGAGTTCAGCCTAATCATCTTGTCTGTCCCAAACCAGCTGTGAGATAGGAATATCGTTGAGAGGAAGTGATGGCGACCTCTAGTCATGTAGTGACTGAAGATATTCTTCTGAAGTAGCTTGTCGTTGCTGTAATCGTCGATGATTACCAATTCTGGCTTCTTACCAGGAGTTCGCCGAATCTGATCAACGTTAGGCGGTGTGTCATAGAATGTAATGAACCCCTCGAGCTTGTCCTTGAGATAGTCATACAGCTCTTGATTTTTGTTCCTCGCAATTATGTGCAGATGAGCAAACACATGAGGAGAGTGTTTGAGGATGTGGAAAACGAGATTGTTCTTCCCTGAATATGAAGGACCTAGTACAACCATTCTAAAGAGCTTCTTGATGTCCAATTCTTTAATGTCACCTACGGAAGAGCTTCGATACTGTTTAGGCAGAGCCCCGCCATAGTCTGGGATAAGACTCATTGATTTTTGTCGTTTAGACTATATACTAGTAGACATAAGATGAGCGGCTTCACATATCCCCAACCGATATTCCTTTCAGATACTTATAATCCGTCTTTCTACCTGTCCCTCGATCAAACAGGCTACCTAACCTATTCATATGCCCAAACTCTCTACCTTGGACGCAATGATTACAGACTAAGTTACTTAACCGGTATAGTGAGTGGTACAGCTTCGCCGAATATTGCTCTCGTTCCCGCTAGTGATGATTCTATCATTGGTCTAGGTGCTATCAGTTGTTCTAGTCTCACTGTTGGTGGATCCGCTGTAGTCGCACCCCCAAGCTATGTGCTTGGTGTAACAACAGGAACATTCGCCTCGAGTAAAACAATGACGCTGGATTCAGCTGGAGTAGGACAAATGCCTCTGGGAACCTCTACGACTAACTGCTTACGATTTTACGGAGGGACGGTTAATCGAGAAACCATGACTCTCTATCGAGACTCTGACGCAGCTGGACTAACCATCACTTCGAGAGCTACGAACAGCAGTATCAACAAGTCGTATCCTCTGCTAAGGCTGA
This sequence comes from Phytophthora pinifolia, assembly GCA_000500225.2. Classification (NCBI taxonomy): domain Eukaryota; phylum Oomycota; class Peronosporomycetes; order Peronosporales; family Peronosporaceae; genus Phytophthora; species Phytophthora pinifolia. The sequence goes on from KV726065.1 coordinate 5,595, forward strand.
TATCAACCGACAACCCTTCAAACTATAGCGTTGGTCAGAGCGCAGTTGCAGCTGATTTATTTCGAATTGATTGGAATGACAAGCCGGTAACAGGGTTTTCATCACAGACACATCGTATGCCGTTCAATATTGGTTTCACATCACCGCTCAAGAGTGGTTATCCTCATAGCTTCGGTCTGGTTACTAGCGCGGATATCCTTTGTTTGGCACCTGCTGCTACGACAGCTACACCTACTGGCAGCGGCTGTTTGTATCTAGTTAGCGATACAGTTTCTAAACTTGTTTTCAACACGAATACGCCATACGCCTCCAGCTTCGGTACATCACCCGTGACTTTGAACGGAGGCAATATCTATATAAAGACCTCAAACTCGTTCAGCGACGGGACAGCGGCATACGATACAGCTATGTTCTTTGAATCCAGTAACTCATCTGCGCCAGTCAATCTCGCTGTCCAGCTTTCGACTGGAACGAACGCCACGTCCACTAACTCAGTTTTCATCGGGACTAATAGTAACAACGACCTCGCCTTTATGACTTCGAACTCACGACGAATGACAATCACAGCAGCTGGTCGAGTCGGTATTGGTGTAGCTACTCCGAGAGCTGGTTTGGAGGTATCGGGGACAGCCACATACACTATTATTCCAATCGCTACGAATACCTATATCTACAACCTAGCTACGAATGCTTGGTCGAACCTCGGCGGTGGTCCTATTAGCTTTAGTATTTGTGCTCTCTTTAACTCATCGATATATGTTAATACATCCGTCTATACATCCTCTGATAGACGATTGAAGGAGAACATTGCTTCTGTTGATATCGATATTGAGAGATATAAGCTCTTGAAACCGTCTACTTACAACTACAGAAATCAATCAGATAAGACAAAAATTGGTTTCATAGCTCAGGACGTAATGAAAGTATGTGGAGAGGCAATTGTGTTCACTGAAAATGAGAACTTGAAAAGTGGTAGCGAAGATTCACCTGAAGGTGTCCAGCTTGGTCTCGATTACAACGCTATTTCGGTGTTGAACACCGCTGTAGTCCAACAGCTGATCACAAAGATAGAGAAACTCCAGGCTGAAGTCGACGAGCTCAGATCAGTTATAAGCAAAGCTTAGTGTCTTTGGCACCCTTTGTCTTCAGACAAATCTCTGAATAGATATAGACAATGGAGCCTAGGTATAAGTTTCGTGTTTCAACTAAGCGAACTAAGAAGTATGATGCTGTGTTTGATGATGGTCGGATTGTATCTTTTGGTGCTTTTAAGCGGGATGGCACATCATATCAGCAATTCAAGGATTCGACCAATCTAAAAGCATTCCGTGCTTATGACCATAACGACTCTAAGAGACGTGAGCGTTACTTCAAACGACACAAAAAGAATTACCCGATCTATAGTGCCGACTGGTTCTCGAAAGTTTTTCTGTGGAGATGAATATAGTAAGACCCTTATGGGCTGTGCAAGCGGTAAGGATTTGGAAAGCAACCTATCTCATGAGCCGAACATGGTGATAGGCTCAACATTGCTCAGAGCAGACCAGATAGTAGTGCTCGGTGATTCAGTATTCCTACCAACCAGGAACAACGATGGAGAGTACCAGATGCTGCAGATCGATATCGATGATAAAAAAAATTCTGTTCATCGAGGGATGAAGAACAATGCTCTTAGAGCAGGTCTAAGCTAACCTACAAAGCGAATGTCTTCACCGTTGGAGCAGTCTTTTTTCGCGGATGATACGCCCAGACACGACCGCCAGAAGCATCAGTCTGGCTTTGAGTCGAAGTAGTCTTTTTTTAGTATTCGGGTCGTTCACTTGCCCACACAGCTGGCCTATGACTAGCTGGTCTCTCTTTCACGATAAGGTCTTTCATTATCGATTTGAGTTCCGCGAGGTTCTGATCAGCCTGCAGGTTGTATAAACCGCCTGACTTGAGAATCTGCTTGGTATCTAGAACCAACATCGTTTCCTATAGTAGGCGAGTAATGATATCTTTGAATTCAGCATCGGAAATTAACCTGTTGCTGTACATATCGACTGTAACAACCTTGAGTTGTTTTAGGATAGAAGCATTGTCGTTTCCTAGCATGACCTCACCTTTGAGCTTCTCATACTCCATTCTAAGCGATCCTAGTGGGTCCGGTAGCTCATCACGAAAGGCATGTTGAATATGAGTAATTCGAAGAATCTCCTTAAACAGCTTCTGCTCCTCTACAGATAGCTTATCGTATGCTGCTTGGTTTATGTTCTTGTTGTATACGAGATCTTTCAACATTTCAACAACTTGTTTGCTGATGTCACGACGTGGTCCCATCTTCTCGCGAGACGGTCTCACTATATAGAGAACGTTATCATTTAGCTCGGGTATACGAATATACTTGCTACCGATTTGTTTGTAGATGAAAGCACTGGCTAGGGCTGTGCCTTGGATGTCGTTGAGATTGTATCGTCCGTTACCACCTCGCTTGATATTAGCGTATACTGGCGCGCCTATTGGCTTCTTGTTGGGTTTACGTTGTCCACCTGGGAGCAATCCACTCGTATCAACACCAGCGCCTCTGAGGCCTCGTCCTTTAAGTCCTTTACCGCTCACATGTTTGAGCATGTCATTCATTGTGGCCTTAACCTCGTGTTGATCGTTGAAGCTGTCGATGTCACCCTCATCAAGACCAGAATCAAATGACTTTGTCTTGAACTGAATCTTATGAGCATGTGCAATGCGATCTAATAGCTCATAAGTGTTTATGATGCTCAGCTTCGTGTCCTCATCCATAGTACTGGTTAGACTGTTCTTCAACTGGATGAGGACTTCGATTAGAACGTCTAGAGTGTATGTCCAATATGTTTTTCTGTAGTAGCCATTACTCACGCCCGAGGTATATAACTCGTCGGTATTAGCATTCCTTAACCTAAGAGAGCCTACTCCCTTATCGTTGACGTACCAAACAAGGTATACTACGTTAGCATTCCTAACATCTCTAACCGGTGCAATCTTTAGATTTACAAATTTGCTACCCTCGCTGTAGTGTTTGTAGAAATCCTCTAGAAACTTCCTAGCATCACGCTCAGTCATGTTAGTATGTATCGCTTCATTTAACCCAGTAGTCGAATGTTGTGTATTAGGCTTAAGATCATGGCTAGCATTATGACTAGGCATGAATCGTTTTGGATCAGCTTCTATCTCATCTGAATGATCCACAAGACCCATATCTCTTATTTGAGACATGAATCTCTCAAGTGTTGCAATCCAGTCAACTTCAGTGAATATAGAAGCGAGATTCCTTTTTGAATTACCTCGTCTAATCTGAATAGATCGATTACTATCAACAATGATTTTAGTATCTTTCGAGACTGTTCTATCGTGTAGAACCGGTCTAACGATAATTTTACCATTCGTGAGTCTATTCGAACATGTGTCCATAATGGTTAATAGCTTTTCTCGAGCATCGGCTTTATCCATCTTTGCAGATGTTGAGATGTCGCTAGAGACGGGGTTAGCTCTAACATTACGCTCCTTCATAGATTTGCTTTGTGACGAGAAGTATATTTGTTGGATGCGAACTGCAGTATTGACCCAATCAACACCATCCTGGCTAGCAACAGTATTTTCTGAAATGTGGTGAAGCTTACCATCTTGCGCGAAATACCTCTTCCCGTCGATTGTGTCCCCCTCTATAGTTGGCTTTATTTTCAGCGACCCCAAGTTTGGTTTACTTTGAAACAGGTGATGAATCAATGAGTAGGATGCATCTGTTTCTTGAACATATTCTGCTGTGGCAACCCAATCGATAAGTCTATTCGGAGACTTTTTAGCAGGCTGTTTGATACTGAATAGGCTAACATTCTTTCCTATAAACCTAACCCTATCGATAGAGCCATCCTCCTTGATAGGATTGATTCGAAGGTCGAATAGGATAGGATTGGTGCTGTATAGATCCCTAATCCAGTTCTTCGATTCCTCTTCATACTCCTTCTCTGCTTTAACCGTAGGCTCTTCAACACTAGGCTCTTCAACAGTTGCGGGTAGGACACTAGGTACTTCAACTTCCACCGTAGGATCTTCAACGCTAGGCATACTAACAGGGTCTGTAGTTACGTCGATCTCTTGTTGATCTTGAATAGTCTCAACATCTTTCATAACAGGCGGTTCACCTGCCTGAGTGCTCATATCTACCATATTATTGCGATTAACGTCGATATCCTTCCCAATGTCGCTCGACCATGCTGCATCAGCATACATATTACGCTTCGCATTAGCTTGACGAAGCCGTAGCTGCACCTTTCCCAATAGATCATTGCGTTTACGCTCACGCTGAGCTAGACTCGTAAAACTTGGAAACATCTTGCGCGTTAGTATAGTTCGTATTTCCTACTCTGCTAGGGTATATTACAGCAAATCATAAAAAAATGAAGTAATTCATGTCGATGAATCTTTCATGACAGCCGGCTTTCTAATATCGCCTGCTTGTGTGCTAGCATCAACCTTACTATTAGGATTGACGTTAGCATATCTCCCTTCGTCGCTTGCCCACATAGCTTCCGCATCAGGGATGGCAGTGAGTCTTTTATTCGCTCAAGTTTTTTCTTCTTTTATTTAAAAAGAAGAATTCCTTGAGACGACCAGAATCGTCTTATCTCAAAACCGAAGGGGGTTATCTATGAATAACACAGCCGTACATCCCCCATCCTGCCATTAACGAACATCCCAGCAGCCTCGCCACTCTTCGGGGCCGTC
>KV726112.1:3333-13445 GCA_000500225.2 Phytophthora pinifolia
AGCAGCTGACGCCTGTTCCATACCGCCCCGCACTGCTGGGCCTGGTGGAGCGGTATCACCGCACGTGGAAGGACATGGTGGCCCTCTACATCAGCGAAGAGCAAAACGACTGGAATAAGTGGTTGGCGTGCGCAACATACGCTTATAATGGGGCACGGCACTCAGGCACGGGGGTGAGCCCAAATGAGCTAATGATGGGGCGCCGCCTGCGGGCGCCGAACGAGCTGCTGCGAGCAAACGGGGTGACTCAGGTGGGGACCCACGCGGAGTATCACAGGGCGCTGGTCAGGAACATGGCGAGGACGGCGGAGATCGCACGAGCGGCACTGAGAAGGACCAGGTGAGGCGCGAGCGATACTACAACAAGAAGGTGCGCCGCACGACGGAATTCGAAGTGTGAGATCGGGTGTGGGTGCTCAAGCCGCCAAGAGGGAGGGGCATCACCAAGCTCACCCACCAGTGGGTGGGGCCCGCCAAGATCGTGCAGGACACCGGCTTCGACAACTGGGACGTGAAGCGAGAGGACACGGGCGAACGTATAATAGTCCACTGCAGTTTCCTGGTATCGTGCCGCTGCCCCAGCGACTCATTGGGCAGCGTGGCAGAACGCATCATTCGGGAGATAGCGGAGGACGATGACGCAGCGGAGAGCAGTGCTGATGGGGCTGGGCATCGTGACATGGTTGGCGGTGGACCAGGCGGTGGGCGCAGCGGAACAAACCAGTCAACGGAAAGACCAGGAGAGTGCGGGGCTCTGGGCAACCAACACCAGCCAACTGACAGACGAGATGAGGTGGGCCAGTGATAGCGGCCGTCGGCACGAGCTGTATCGGGTCGCGACGGCGGTCACTCGAAATAGCCGAGGAAAGGGGCGACAGCAGACGCGAGCAGGGGAGGCGACTACAGCCAGCAGTAGAAGGTCGGCAGCGTAAGCGTCACGCACGAGAACAAGCAGGAAGAACGGAAGCGGCAGCGACGCCAAGAAGTAGACGTTGCCCGAGAGGCCAGGGTCACCAGGCGAGAGGCTCAGCGGGGTAGAACCGGAGCAACGGTCGGATGGGCAGTGGATACAGACACGAATGACCGAGTTCCGCAGCGCGCGCTATCCCTGGCAAGCGACCCGAGTGCGGTGGAAGCGACAGCATGCAGTGGACGTAATGGCTTGTTCCCTGATGACCGGGCGAGGCACGGTGCCGGAGACGACGGGTGTGATCGAGCGGAAGCGAGGCAGGAGGTTGGAGACATGGCGGAGATGCTGCGAGGTCGTGGACGACCGCGCCTGCCTGAGCCTATGCCGCAGCTACTTCAGGTGGAAACGGCTGGTCACATCGTCGAGTACGCGAGAAGGCGGACGAGGAATCGAGCGGGAAGGTATTGCATCGAGCACGAGGTAGAGTACAGTGAGCGGGCAGGAGCACCCACGAGACGGCGCTGGATCACGGCTGACGAATTCGAGAGACTGCTGGATGCCGGTAAGATCGAGGACGATCTCACGACCGGGGATGGCGTGGTGACGCCAGCGGTGTGACGGAGGTCATTGACTTGACGGAGGACATGTGACGTGGGCATAACGAAGGCGAGGGAGCGTGCAACAAGAAGAGGACGCAGGACGGCGGGGACGGTGGCGAAGAAGGTGTCGAGACCCGGGCCGGTGACTCGAGCGAGCCAGCAGGCTCACGGTACCGACTGCCAGCCGATCGCAAGGGCCGGCAAGTTGAAGTTGGCTGGGCTGGCGGCCATAGAAGATCGCGAAAGAGGGACGACGCCCCGCGGGGCGAGGGCAGCACGGGTGCGGATCGGCGAGGTGACATCAAGGCGGAGAACGGGAGGCCAGGAGGCTTCGTGCTAGGGAGGAGACGGCGAAGAGGGAGAGGTCCAGTAGGTAGGCAAGGGCACCGCTCATGTTAGGCTTAGTGTAGTGTGGGGATACTGTAGGTGGGGGTGGCGAGCGGCGGTCGTCGCTCGATCCTCAGTTAAGAATTGGGGCAGGACTGCACAGTTCGAGACTAAGAAGAGAGCGCTTAGTGCCGAACACGGGTCGCAGGAACCTTTTGGTAGGAGGCAGACGCGTAAAGCACGAAGGTGAGCAGGTGAAGGGCTCGCAGATGAGGGCATGAAGACTTTAGGGTGTTGGGGATTCACGGAGAGATACCGTGACGGGTCGGGGCCGCGGCTACCTACCGCACCTTGGCCGTTCGGGTGTTGAGGTTCAGGTAGGTATGCATGTCAAAGAGCTTCGGCGCCCACCCTGCATATCAAATACCGGATTTCCTTGCCGGGAGCAGCCATACAGACCTTCTCCGGGGTTGCCCGGTGCCGATAACGCTCCCTACCCACCGTCCCTATCCTGTCTCTGGGAGGCAGGCCAGCTACGGTTGTTGTCCGGCTGGTGTCTGATTGTACTGCCTCGCGACTTAACTCTGTGGAATGAAATGACAGCAATAGTAAAGGCTGTGAGGAGGAGCTTTAACGACAATGACATTATATTATGACAGCTATGAGCTACATTGCACTTGCCTAGGTACGTAGGCATCACAATAACTTCATTCTGGCGTAGGAGCCGTTGCGATCATTCCCGGGCGTTATGCGAGCAACGCTGAAGAAGCGTTCAACAACATTTGAGGTTGGTGGAATGCTGCGCAGCCTATCGTACTGCTGCAGGTTCCGAGCGCGACGATGGCGCTACCGGAGTCGCTCGACAAAGGAACCTTCATCTTCGTCATCGGTCTGGGCTGGGTTCGTGCTCACTCCGAGCGGCAGTAGCACAGCTTTCTCGGTCCGAGTAAGTATGCATGTATTCCCGCGCATGACACGAACGCAACCGAAGTCAGGACTGTGAACGATATCCGCCCTTGGTCCTGTTGCACAGAGTATATTGTATTATCAAAACAATTGGTCCAACGCGGCAAAATGCCGCGTTCGACCACGAAAGGGCTAACTGAACATTCGCAATCATACTCGCGTTTTTTCATGAATGCATATTTATCATTACTTCCATGAATTCGAGTATCGCATAATATTCTGTTAAATTCACCTTCAGTAGATTCAGACATTCGTTTCATCAGCTATGTTGCATGGCACATCGCAAAACGAATGCTCAGTACATTTGCAATGTTTATATCATCAACACCTTCGGTTCACTCCATGTAGTAGTCATTATCATTGCTGTGCTCTTCACCGTACGAAGCTCGTACTTCAGCATTTTCTGACTCGATGGATGTAGCTTTTCAATAGTTTCGGCACGTATTCCATCATATTATCAAATGATGAAAATTGTTTAGCGAAGTTGGTGTTGCTAGTGTACATCCTGTTATAATACAGGCTAGAGCGCGTAGAAGAGCGGGTGTATAATCAATATCCTAACAAATTAAATATTATTAAAATTCAAAGGACCTTAGAATGTATTGACACAGCGCCTGAATTTGAAAAAAGGCGCGAAATTCAAACAAACTTCAGCTCGGACAAGCTGCTGGAAGTTCGCTTGCGCAATTGTGCCAATGCGCCTCGATGGCAGCTCGCTCATTTTGCAATTGGGGTGTAATCGCGTGGGTGAAGCACACGGTCATGACCAAGAGAACGAGCTCGGCGATCGTCAGTCTACTCAGCGGGGACGCCGATCCCTATCAGGTGACTATGATTGACGCTGTTCAGTGGCTGCAGGAGGCATGGGACCAGCTCGATGAGAGCACCATCAGGAGCTGCTGGAGGCACTCGGGTTTGCTTGTCGATCGCCTGGCGATTCAGGACATACTGAATTGAAGTGTTTCGTTGTCCATGAAAGTGATCCATTTCATTTATTTCAGTACAATGATTTTTGGTTGTTTTCGCCAATTGCTAAACCCTGTCAAAATCGCTCACTTGCCAGCGCTCTTATGCGCGCTCTACCCTGTACTTTTCTTGGCGCGATTTTTTGTATAGAATATTTCCAAACTGTGCTTGATAGGCTTTTATACTCGCCTACTTTATTTGTTCTTGGGTAATTTATGGGTCCGTTTTTTTTTCAACTTGACCTCCTCGATTGGTGCATGAAATCCGAGGCAAGTGGCAGAGCCAGGAATATGACGAATGAAGTATGAAGCTGCCGCTCAGTCACTGGACCGCGGTCGTGTTGCGTTACAGCAGTGAGTCCACATCCGAGAACCGCGTGCTTCAGGTGCAATGCCAGCAACGCTGACCCTACTATTAGATGGCAGGGACGACGTCAAAAATCGTCGAGCTCTGTCCTTCTCGCCAAAATGCTGGTAATTGCTACACAATCCGATCGCAGTACTCTGGGCAGCAAGCGCGGCAAAGCAATCATGAGCATGATATCCCAGGGCGAATCACTGAGGTGGGGGCGACGTGCGAGTGTAGCCTTCGAAAAGATATGATTGTCAAAGTGTTCGGCGGACGTTCAGAGACGATTCGCCGCAGGCAACGCGTTCCGCGCGAATTGCAAAGGCACGCCTCAATCCCACGGTTTCCAATTGCAGCAAACCACGTGACGCAATAAGGTAGCTAGGACCCCTGATTGCCAGTGATCAACCAAGGCGACTCGAAGAACGAGCCGTGTTGGCCGTCTATCGCTCTTCAGGACGCTGAAGTTCTTCGATTTGGAGCTCTTTTCCGGTCAGACTGCAAACGTTCTATTTTGTTTTCGTCGCTTCTGATTAGGCACCTGATTAGAGGGCTATTTGATGGGTCCCACATCATTTACTTCATGTGCACCACGCGACCGATCCTTTTCTGGGCCTCCCGAAGCGTCGGAGAGCTGGAGCTGCTGCCTTGGTGCCGAGCCACTTGCGCTCTCACCGTCCCAGAAGCTCGCTATAACCGCCGGAAACCACCCAAAAGCGGAGTCGGCAAAGGTGCCACCAGCGATTGAGAGCCGCACTCCTTCCGCACGCTCCAGCTAACAAGTCCCCCAGTCCCTCCAGCGACATGTTCCGGAAGAAGACGCAGGGCCCCGTGGTCGACGACAAGGTGCGTCTCTCTTTAGTGACCAACTGGCAGCCCCAGCCCTCACTTCGTTCTTCTTGGTCGGGGCGTAAATTGCTTTCTGTGCATACGGTGGCTGACCCAGTATTGACCTGTTATGAACCCCAGACGGCTTCGGTAGACGCCATCTCGCCGGCAGTGCCGGTGGAGGCTCCTCGGGAGCGGCGTGTCTACTCGCTCGAGGACTTTGAGCTGCTGGCCACGCTAGGTACCGGCACTTTCGGCCGGGTGAGGCTGGTGCAGCTCAAAGGTGTGGGCAGTTTCCATGCTCTGAAAATCCTCAAGAAGAGTGAGATCCTGCGGCTACAGCAGCTGCACCACATCAAGTGCGAGGTCGAGATCTTGAGCAAGATCCAGCACCCTTTCATCGTCAACTATCTGGGCCACTTCCAGGACGAGAGGAGGCTCTATCTTGTGCTGGAGTACGTGCAAGGAGGAGAACTGTTCTCGTACTTACGACGGCAGGGACGATTCCCGGACCATGTAGCCTGCTACTACGCGGCGCAGCTCGTGCTGGCCATGGCCTACCTGCACGCCCAGCACATTATCTATCGGGACCTCAAGCCCGAGAACCTGCTCATCACGTCGGAAGGGTCTCTCAAGATCACAGATTTTGGGTTTGCCAAGATCGTGGAGGACAAGACGTGGACGCTCTGCGGCACGCCCGAGTACCTCGCGCCTGAGATCATCCAGAGCAAGGGCCATGGCAAGTCGGTGGACTGGTGGGCGCTCGGCGTCCTGATCTACGAGATGCTCGCCGGATACCCGCCCTTTTACGACGAAAACCCGTTCGGCATTTACCAGAAGATCCTGGACGGCAAGGTCGACTTCCCCAAACACATAGACTCCAAGGCCAAGGACCTCATCAAAAAGCTCCTGTCGCAGGACCGCACCAAGCGGCTCGGTACGCTCAAAACTTGCTGAAGCTGAAGTTACTGGTGACCGATCTAACGATTTTATTTTTTGTTTTTCAGGCTGCTTACGGGGCGGCTCGGAGGATGTGAAGAAGCATAAATATTTCGCCAAGGTGGACTGGGATACCGTACTCGCACGAACGGAAACGCCGCCGTACCTCCCGCCCGTCGGGGGCCCAGGCGACCACACGCACTTTGACGAGTACCCGGACTCGCCCATAGACGATTCGGTCGTGCTCTATGGCGAGGACAGGGCTGCCTTCGACGTGTTTGACCAATTTTAAAATTCAATGCGAGCAAATGCATTTCCATGTCTGTCGGAGTTTTGACTTGGTTGGCATCAACAAGAAGTTTGCAAAGGAGAAAGGTTTCGACGATGGCAGTGCTGATATACCGGGCACAAACTGAACGCAGCAGCACGAACTTCGAATCCGTTTAGACGGAGACCAGTCCCTTGTTTCATCAGATCTGTTTCAGTATTGGCGATGAAACCTGGCGTACTAAGCCAAACAAAGCTTGGTGTTACCAATTACTGCCTGTAACTAACTTTTGCTGCTCATTTCCAAAATTACTAAAATGGCTACATCCTGTGAGCATTCATCGTGTCAAGACTTAATTTATGCTGGCTTCTACTCGTGTTTGTTCGGACGGATTGCTCGCAGTAGTCGTGCTGCCTGTTCCTCTACAAAAGACGCGACGTCCGATGAAGCATCGACATCCGCGGCAGAATTGGAGACTTGGGCAGGGACGCGGTACACCGTAACGTCTCCAGTTGAGTCTCCAACCACAAGAACTGGAGCTTTCGGGGCAAACGCCACGGTAGTGCACTCCAGTGGCACCTCGACCATAGTCGTCATTGTTGTCGGGCCCGAGGGGGCTCGATACGTGTCGTCATCTTTGTCAGGCGCGCCTTTCGGCGTCATATCTCGAGAGCTTGGGTTCAAAGCATCCGGATCAGTGGTTGGAGGCACCGCAGTCGTGACGGCGACGTATCTCTTGGGGAAATGACGCACAACGGGGTCAAGCGTCGACTGAGCCAGGTCCCAAAGCTCAATTCGGCCATCTTCAGCCACAGCAGCAAAGACAGCAGCGTCGCTGGGACTCCAGGAAGCCCCCAATACGGCTTGTGCAAGATCGACCGAGTGGAACGTGAGAACGGCATCACCACGAGGATCAGCTTGGTGCCACAGCTTAAGACTCCAGTCGCCAGAGCACGAAAGGAAGAGGTCGCTGCAGAATGGAGATACTAGCAGCTGGTAGACCGGACCGGTATGACCCACGTACGTCTGCAGATACTGCTCGTTGTACGACACGGAGCACTTGTGCACGAGACCATCCTCGGTTCCCACGAAATACACCGCCGGGTCGCCTTGGTTGGCGAAAGCTAGACTTCGACCGCTAGCTTGTCGAGAAATCACACCGTCGCTGCCACCGCCGACGCCATTCGTTCCGGTTGCAGCTGTCCCGACACCTCCCAGCAGCGGGTTTGGCGCTCGCTTGAGCGTCATGAGATCGCTGTAGCTCAAGCCTTTCTTGAGGCTCCATTCCACGACGCGACCATCAGCTGAAACACTCACCACGCTCTCGCCTCCGCCTCGTGCTACCCAGCGGACTTGCCACACCGCATCGAGATGTTTGCCGCTCATACCAGAGCTTGTTGCGATCGGCACAGGAACGTGGTTTGCGGAAGAAGCCTCTTCCGCACCTAGAGGAGGAGGTGTCGCGCTTGCTGAGGCGGGGGTCGAGTCATCCTTCCGAGTGTCGTAGATGGACACGACACCGTCAGCAAAGCCGACCGCAAGGAGATACGGGTGTGCAGTACTGAAGTCGATGGACGTCGCGCCAACCGGGAGGTGGTAGATCCTCTCGGGGAATTCCGGATTCGTCAGGGACCAGAAGAGCACCAACCCGTCCTTTTCCGTGCCCGTTGTCCCCGCTCCAGTTGCTGCTGCTCCAGTTACTGCGTTTTGACCGGCTCGAGGCGCAGGACTACCAGCTGCATTGGAGGCTGAGGCGCTGGGAGCAGCAGGAGATGGAGAGCCTGTCGAGTCGACTTGAGTCGGCGGACTCGCGGGTGCGTACGAGACGGCCAGCAAGTCTTCGTTCACTGTGTTCCAGGCAAGACACGACACCGTACGGTCCTGCGTGAGCTCGCATCGGAAAGCCCATAGCTCTTCCAGCTCGGACATGCTCTTTGAGGTGTTTGCACTTGGCTCGGATGATCCAGCACCGACCGTAGTTGGGAAGCCCATTCCGAGCGCGGGGACGACCAAGCTGGGCGGTTCTGGGACCACGGGGCTCATCTCGAGGGTGGGAAAGTCTCGGTATCTCACATGACGCTGGTGATAAACGTTTTGCTGCACTGCGCGCTCGACAATGTTGGCCATGAGCAGAAGCGAAGAGGAGCCCAAGACATGCGACGTGCGCTGGCGAGCGATGATCTCGCCGATGTCGACGTTGGTGTTGGCTCGAGCGTACACGTTGTTGGCCTTTGCGTCGCCACTGCCACCAGCAGGACCTCCGCCGCTTAGGACTCCGCGTGAAGCGTTCGCCACGCTCGCTCCAGCTTGAGAATTCGTCGCCGCGCTCCCAGAACTCGCTCCGTCACCTCCTGCGAAGTCTTGCGAGGCGCCAGCAGCCACGTTGCCACCGCTTTGTTCGCCGACCGCGACGGACGCGTTGGAACCCCCTGAGACGGTCGCGGCTGCCACGGCAGTAGACCGCTGGCTGTCGAACGTCCGAGACTTCTGGCTGTACGCGTTGCTTTGGCCGTGCTTGTCTCTCGCTTTGCGGCTCGGTTTCGACGCGTGATGCTGTCTTGCGCGCAGGTCCTCGACGATATCGCCATCCACGTCCAGTACACAGCCCGGAGATACTAACGTCGCCCCAACGATCTCGTCAACCTGTTGCTTCAGCTGAACGTCGCCGGCGCCGATGCCTCCACCTCCCTCAACTTGTACACCAGAGGCTGCTGGAGTTGCCGACGTTCCGTCCGCAGAGTCTTTAGACTGACCTTCAGTAGCAGTTCCTGACGTCTGCGCCTGAGCGCCGGTACTAGCAGGCCCACCGACGCCGACCTCCTCGACTTCGGCGTTGCTCTCGTCTTCCAGCTTGTCGCAGTCGTAGATGTCCCAGTCTGTGGCCACACAAGCCACATCTCGCGTGGCCGGTGGGGCCGTCATGACCTCCTTCGCCTTCTGGGCGAGCTGCAGCGTCTGTGTTCGCCCCTCGACGTACTTGTCGCTCCCTTTCTTCTGCGCACAAGTGGCCTGGTACCTCTTGTTCCGAGCCGTGACAGCGGCATGGTTGGGCGCGTCTTGCGCCACGCAGACACTGCGCAGCTCAAAGAGCATTTCCGTCGAAGTCTCCGCTAGCATCACAGTGATCGGCACTCGCTGCGCTCGGCCCGAGTTCACTCCTGTTGCAACAGTGAGCGACTTCCGCCCAGTCAGCAACGATCCGTCCTCGACTGCAAGTCCTGAGGCCGCAGCAAGAGGATCACCCGCTTCGTCTTTGCCATCCTGTTGCTCTTCATTGTCCGCCGGAGCTGTAGATGCAGCACGAGCGCTCTCGTCGTCCTCTTGGTTAGAAGACGGCGGGGCCGAGCTCGACGGGGTATGCTCTCCGATACTCAACTTGACCTCTTTGCGAGGCCCCTTGGACCCCATACCCACGACCGACGAAGAGCTTCCACTGTCTGAATCATTGTCGGCTGAAGAGGAAGACGCGTTGCTGAAGAGCATGCTGGCCCCCATCATAGAGCCCCCGACAACAGAAGCACCGATTCCGTGCGAGCCTTTGGAGCGGCCAGCTCTTCCTCCTTTCTTGCCCCGTGGATCGGAGCCACCACTCGGAGTCGAAGGCTTGATCCGACTCACCAGTAGCGATTGAGGCGTGACATCCATTCCGTCCAAGAACACGCGAGTCGAGTGGCTCGAGCCGTGCCCAGAGGCGCCATTCACATTGGCGACGCTTCCGTTCACCCGACGACTGGAATTCGAGACTGAGGAAGCTCCGATGATGCGGGATCGGCCGGTGGTGTCTCGCTTGCTGCCGTGCACTTGCTTGGTGCTGTTGCCCACGAGGATCTTGGCACTTGAAGGTGACGCCATGGAGATTGAAACCCCAATTTGAAAGTGCCAATGAAGATTTGAGGTGGTGAAGCGACGCGCCTTCGCTGCCCTCATACGATACAATTATTTGTATTCCAAAGTACTCGAT
>AWVW02012037.1:0-11478 GCA_000500225.2 Phytophthora pinifolia
CCCCGTCCTTGCCGACGCAGCGACCTCCTCGGTGTCCGCCGTCGCGGTGATGGCGGAGTCGTCGCCGAATGTGGTCTGCTGCTCCTCCACTGCGCCGCTGTTGAACGAGGAGGTCTCCGCCCCATCGAAGTCGCTSGTGACGCTGGAGTCGGCACCAGCGGGGCCRWAGTCCCGTGCCGGCGCCCCRAAGTCGGGCGTGAAGCTCCCCGTCCTTGCCGACGCAGCGACCTCCTCGGTGTCCGCCGTCGCGGTGAAGGCGGAGTCGTCGCCGAGCTTGGTCTGCTGCTCCTCCACTGCGCCGCTGTTGAACGAGGAGATCTCCGCCCCATCGAAGTCGCTCGTGACGCTGGAGTCGGCACCAGCGGGGCCGAAGTCCCGTGCCGGCGCCCCGAAGTCGGGCGTGAAGCTCCCCGTCCTTGCCGACGCAGCGACCTCCTCGGTGTCCGCCGTCGCGGTGAAGGCGGAGTCGTCGCCGAATGTGGTCTGCTGCTCCTCCACTGCGCCGCTGTTGAACGCCGTCGAAGAATCGAAGGCGGGCGTTGGCGCACTGAAGTGCGGAGCGAATGCAAATTCATCGGATGTGCTCGCTGGCGTGTTGCTGTGCCGTACGCCAAGTGTTGACCACTCCATCGCGGGCGATGTTTCTGAACTGACGTTCTGTTCGTCTGACTTGTCATCTTGATATTGCTGGTGGGCAACGTCGTTTGCCAAGTCCGCTTGGGATCCACCAGATGCGGCATCGAAAGTTCCCCAACTCGGAAAAGTCTGGTCAGTTCCACTTGACCTGAAGGCGGTACTGTCGTCGTTAAAGGCACTTTTGGGGTCTTGACTTGGCTCGGCAGGCCAACTTGTGAATTCGGCGGTGCTAGAAGCGGTGCCAAAGTCGCCAAATGACGCTCCAAAGCCTTCTTGCGGTGCATCAGTGGGTTGGTCTTGTCCCCACGCCCCAAAACCAGACCCTCCAGCGGCTGAAAAGGCCTCAAAGAATGGTTCTGCTGCCTTTTTATCGAGTGCCTCTTCCTTCTTGATGCCGTCATCTCCCCAACTCGAGAAGGCTGGCGTCGCCGCTTTTGTGAAAGATTCGGCTTTGGTATCCATGCTCCTGTTGGACACTTCTGCGGGTTCACCATTTCCCCCAGCACCAGCATCAAACGGGCTACTTGGTGGGGCCTTGAAGCTCGCATCTTCGACAACAGCACCTTCAATTGATGCGTTAGACACATTCCAGTTCGTGAAATCGGACGCTGTCGCAGTCTTCGCGCGAACTACGTCAGCAAACGGATCATCAAACGCCTCTTCTTCCAGCTCCAACTCGATTGCTGGGTCGGATGATCGAGATTGCCGCGTCCTCTTCTGAAAGAAGCTCAACGTTGCAGTCAACTGCTGAGCGAGAGGGCCAAGATCTTGAAGCTGCGCTTCATCACGCATCTGGGTTAGCGCTCGGAGGCTTAGTCGTTGCGACGTAGAGGTTTCGAGAAGCGCCTGCTTCGTGAGGCGTAGAACCAGAGGGTTCCTCCACGCCTCGTGTTGAACAGCGTACCGCGCGCCACCTTCTCGATGGCTAAGAAACTGGAGCGCCCGCTGCTTAGCCACGAGACAGTCTGCAGCGGCACTGTCCGTTGGTGCGCACTGGAAATCCAGTACGTCAACGATGGAGGCGAACGCGGCGTGACCCAATGGTGCAAGACACTCTCGAAGCACAGTGTGCCAAATGGAAGTTAGCAGCGCCGCATGCCACACGCACGGCCGAGCTCGAAACCACGCGAGAACGACCCGAAGGCACCCAGAGAGCAGTTGGGTCTCAATCGCGTATCCGTAGAGCTTCGGCGTGGTGACACATCGTCGGAACAACGTCCAGGCAATTGCAGCACGGCGTTCCGGCTGGATCCGGTTGAACGGGAGCGCTTCAAGCTGCCAGAAGAGGCTACTCCAGTCATCTGGATCGTCTCCGTTCTGACCGAGGCTGTCGATACCCCGGGGTAGTAACCAGACAAAGGCACGAAGAGCCTCACACGCGACAAAGGCATTGCTGTGCTCGGTCAACGAGCGGATGGGCGCCATGAGGCCGCTCAAGTAGGCTGGAATGACCATCGTTTGCCCCGCGCGGACCTGGAGTACGACGGCGTCAAGACGCTCCGCTACAAACTGAACAGCGCGGCACACACGATGCAGGATGACGGTATGGGAGGCTGTCGTGGTCGCATCTCGTGAGTCTGGAACAAGTGACAGCAAGGCAACAGCCACCAGCTCGAAAAGGCACTTGGAGCCCCAATTCGGCTGCTTCCTCAAGCTTGCCTCCGGAGTAGCTCCTCGTAGCACTTCCTCAATAGCCACTAGGAGCACTGCCGGCGTTACGGCTGATCTTGTAGGCGCCCCGTCAGTCGCAGCAGCTTGAACGACTTCCATGAGATAGTCCTGAAGCTGCGCGGACAGAGCATTCGACACGAAGAACCCTTGAAGAGCGACATTTTGGTCACAAGTTGGCTGCTGCCGGGCCATGTAGGATGGCGCCTCCATCGGTGGCGAAGCCAGCATCGAACCTCCCGAACTGCTTGCAAAAGACACCTGCTGCTGTTGCTGATGAACTGGTAAGCGGTACATTTGGCCGCACAGCCGCAGCACGTACACGGAAGTCAGGGAATCGCCACCGAGTAACGTACGCGGTCGTGCCTTGAGCAAGTACAATTCGATCGCCTTGGCCGTAGCAACAGCGTGCGACGGCCTCTCTTCGCCTCGCGCTGACGACGTCAGCAACGACAAGATGGTCTTTGCAGCGTGGCGAGATGCCGTCCCCGCCGGCGTTGAAAAGGTGAGCTGCACCAGTTTACCCACGGCGAATACCTGCTCGTCGGGCGCCGTGTGGAAGCGCAGGGCGTGGCATGCTCCTGCTACTGCGCCAAGCTGCGCCGGTCCAGGAGGAGGAAAGCGCTTGCCCTTGGCATCCACCGGGTTCTCACTCAGCGCCGGCGACTGCTGCAGTAACGTGGTTGTGAATGACACCAGCTGCTCCCGCTTGCGGAAGATCCGACAGAGCTGCGCGTACACTCGGAGCGAGACGCGCTGTCTCGGTTGCAGCAGTCCCGCCGGCGTCATCACCGCCGTCTCGAGCGTCACTAGGAAGGCTGTGAGCACCTGCTCCGCCTGGTCGGCGCCCTGCGTCTGCTCCAGTCGCTGCGGGTCGGTGAGCCCCGCGGCCAGCTCCCGCTGGATCTCGAATTGGTCCACAAGCCGCGCGAGCAGACACAACGCGATACGGGCGATGCGCTGGTGCTCGTCCTTGAGCAACGCAATTTCCTTCTTGTCCTTGAGCTGTGGCAGCAGCGCGCACAGTCCGCTCAGCAGCGACTGCGGGATGCGCGCGCCGCGCGCGGCCGATGTGTAGAACAAGGTGAGCGCGCGCAGCACGTCCGCCATCTTGCGCGAGGCCACATCCTTGGCGCTCAGCAGCTTGGCCAGCTCGTTCAGCAGCTGCTGCTCCGACGAGCACTTGCTGCGCAGGTACTCGTTCATGGTGAGCAACTTGGACAATAAGGATCGCGTCGCTTCAAGAGCATCTGTCATTCAATCGAGGGAGTGTATAGTGACAATCGTTACATTTGCGACTACTCGTCGCGGAGCTCGATCTTCATGCGCTCCTCGTAGCTCTGCTTCTTTTTCTCCTGCTTCTCGCCTGCTGACAGTGCCGCGCCGCCAGCCACAGCGACGACCGTAAGTGTCTGCACCGCCACCCGCACCTGCATGAACTTGTTGCCCAGCTTGGACTGGCCGCGCTGGAACGTCACGAGTCCGCCGATCAGCACGGCCGTCGTGAGCGCACAGCCAAGAGGCACTAGCGGGTCCTCCTTCATGCGTGTCCACATCGACTTCTTGCCGCCGTAGCGCTCGTCCTCCATTCAGCTAAAGTCCCCTACCGCGTACACGCGCGGTGGCTCCTTGGCGTCGCGGTCGGACGGCATGGCACAGCACTTGAGACTGCAAGATGAAGTGTGTGCTCCACTCCACGTTCCGCATTGAAGTCGATTGGTTAAAAAACGGTGGAATTGGCATTTTCGATCACCGAAAAATCAAGATGGACGACATCGTGCAGGATGCGTCGCAACCTTCGTCTCCGCCCTCGGATGATGCGGAGACGCGGCGCCAGCTTGTAGCGCGGCGTCTTGCTGCCAAGGGTGGAGCCGTTGAACGTCGAGGCACGAGGGAGGAGGACGCCTTCGCGTTCCACGGATACTCCGCCAAGCGACGTCGACGACACGCTCCAAGTGAGTCTCAGCGCTCCGCTACAGCAGAGCCTTGTGCTGTTTCGCCTTTGCTCGACAGCTGCGAAGACTCCCTGGTCTTCTCAAGGACAAACTCCGAGCACAAGAGATCTATTCCATTGCGACGACAGAGTCGGCAGCGATTCATCGGTCACAGCAAGGCCGTGAACGAGTTGCAGTGGCATCCGACACGCCCGCAGTTGTTCCTGTCGGCGTCGATGGACGCTACCGTGCGCGTTTGGAACTCTTCAGTTGAGGACGAGCAAAGATGCCAGCGAATGGTGCGTCACCACTCGCTGGGCGTGAAAAGTGCCAAGTGGTCACTTGACGGCAGCCAGATCCTCTCGGGCGGCTACGACGGCATGGCTTGCTGCACGGACGTTGAGACGGGTCGCGTACAGCAAACTCTGCGACGACCCGACCCCGCTTTACCGTCTAGTAAGGTGGAGCGCATCACGACGGTGCACTTCCACCCGACCGAGCCGAATTCCATGCTTCTAGGCACCGACCAGGGCCACATCTACTGCCACGACCTGCGCGAGAACCCCCCTCACCACGCTGTTACGACGTATTCAAAGTCCTTCAGTGACGTTCACGATCTGCTTTTCCTGGGTGACGATGGCCAGCGGTTTGTTTCAAGTGCTGGGGTGAGGCAGCGCGACGCCAGTAACCAGACACTGCTAGTCTGGGATTGGCGTTCCGCGACACTGCTCTACGACCGCCTAGACAGCAACATGCTAGCGCATTCGTGCTTACGAGCGCATCCAAACCGACCATTCTTTGCTGCGCAGTGCAGTGGCAACTACGCGACCTTGTATTCGTCGCGTGCGCCGTACAAGAGCCGGAGAGGCTCTAGCGTCGGTGGACACCGGCCGCCTCTCCGCTTTGCAGGAGGCCATGAAGTCCAAGGCTACCAAATTCAGTGCAGTTTCTCTCGTGATGGCGCGTTGTGGGCCTCCGGGGATGCAAACGGGCGAGTCGTGATCTACCGCACATCAGGAAACCGGGACATGATCGAGAGCTTCCAGCTTTACGGACCACGCACTGCGTGCTTGTGTGCTGAGTTTCAGTCCTCCTGCACGGAGAGCGACGGCGCCCAACGCGGCTTGCTTACGGGTAGTAGTGCTGGTGACATCGACTTGTTTCGCGGTGAGTAAAACTCTAAAGCTCAAGGTTCCGTTTCCTATCTTACGAGCCGTCGTCCTCCTCGTGATCCTCGTCGTCGCCTTCTTCGTGCTTGTACTGCATCGCTTTCGCCATCGCCTCGGCAGCACGCAGTTTGCGCTCCACATTCGCTCGGCGTTTGTCAGTTCGCGGTAGCAGCCTGCGCGCGGCTGTGAGATGCTTCACGGCTTCACTCCAGGCCTCGTTGGGGGTGAGAACACTGTCGGCGTAAATCAAGTGCGTTTCCCAGTTCTTTGGCCGCAACTTAAACGATCGCTGAAAGGCCGCCACGGCCTGTTGAAAGTCTCCGAGCGCTGCGAACGTCCGTCCGTACGTGCACATGAGAATGCTCCAGCTAGTCTTCTCGTACTCGGGAACCTCCGACAGCGCGTTCTCCACAATTGTCTTGGCACGCGCTGGGTCCACCGGCAACTCCAAGAGCGCGCGCAAGTTCCACACGGACGCGTCTGAAGGGTTAACCTTTAACGCTTTTTCCAACGCTGCACGAGCAGCGGGGAGCCGGCGATTGCGCTGCTCAATCTTGGCCAACTCGATGAGCAAAGGCACATCGTTAGGCACGTGCTGACTGGCCAGAGTGAGCACGGACCGGGCTGCCTCGTAATTCTTCAGTCGAGCCTCGACTCGCGCGAGGGCACGCCACGACTCGATGGACGTTGGCTGCACGTTCGTCGCTTCGTCGTAAAGCTCCCGCGCGTTGGCGAGCTCTCCGTGCTGCTCTTCGAAGCCTCCAAAAGCATGCAGCACCGGCCCCGTATGCTGCAAATTCTGCAGCGCAATCTCGAAGACCTTGCGCGCATTGCGCATGCGATTGCGCTTCTTGTACAAGACCGCCAGCGACATCATGCTCGGCACGTGATCCGGGTGCCGCTCCAGCGCCTCGATGTACAAGCCTACAGCTGCGTCCTCGTTGCCCAGCTCTTCCTCCATATTAGCGTATGAGTTGTACGCCGACGGCTCCACGTAAAGCCCGCCGTCGATTAGCCGCCGATACGATCGGCGTGCCTCGTACACATCGCCAAGCTTAAAGTGGGCCATTGCGCCAAGCAAGATGAGCCACTTGTGTGTCGGAAAGCGCTCAAACGCAGTCGAAATGACAGCCAGCGCGTTCTTGTACAAGCCAGCATCGTACTCCGCTTTCGCCCACGCGTGCCAGACTTGACCAGTAGCTCGCGGGTGCGATACAGCGCTCTGGAAGATGCTCCGCGCGAGGCCTACGTGTTGGCACTTGGCCTCGAACACTGCGTACGCCTGCATAATCAGCACGTCCTTCGGGTGTTCGTCCAGCAGCTCCTGGAACCGTTCACGGGCCTCGTCGGGGTGTCCGGCTTGCACCTCCCAAAGCGCCATCCCCAGTCCTGCCATCGGGTTTTGCGGGTCTGTCGCCAAGATCACCTTGAAGATACGTCTCGCCTCCTGCAGGTTCTTAGTCTCCAGCTCCATGGAGCCCCAGGACGTCCACAGCTCGGCGTTGAACGAGATCCGCGACGCCTTGGAGAAGATCATCCGTGCCAGTCCGTAGTTGCCGGCCTTCCACTCCTGCACGCATTGCAACACATAACCGTCAACTACCAACCACAATCACGATCTTATAACATGGTATTCGCCCATACCATGACGCCCCACTTGTTCCACATGCCCATATCCTTGGGGTATTCACGCTGCAGCACATTGCGGAACAGGTTACGCGCTGTGGGCACGTCCTCGCGCACCAGCTCGTTGAGCGTGGGCTCAGGTCCCTGCCAGCGGCTCTTGAGGCCTGTCAGGTACTTGATGTTGGGCTCCCACGGCTGCTTTCCCGACAGCTCGCTAAACTTCTTCTCCACTTGGCGGCTGAAGTCCTGGCCCTCGTACAGCGCGTCCATTGATCGAAACGACGAGAACAGGCGCCTGTGCGTTTGCATGACCGTCATCGGGGCGCTGCCATGCCGCCACAGCAGCATTTCGGGACGCCGCAGCGCACGGCCCACCGCCAGCTGCAAACGCCCCAAGCCTCTCATTTTCGTATCGGCGATCCAGTTTAACAGGAGGCACTAAAGTGAGGTCATAAGTCAGTAACAAAGGAATTAAGTTCGTGTGAACCACATCCACCTTCGCGTGTGCGTACGCCACACCAATCGCGGACGGCGCGTTTGGACCAGTCAAATGCCGCGGGGTGCATTGCTCGAGCCTTTCATTACGTAAAAGCTTTTTTCCGAGGACTCCACCGTTTACAAGAATCATGTCGGCTGAGGAAGTTGTGGCAGAGGTTGAGGTTCCCAAGGAGCTGGGAGAGATGGACGCCCTCAAGGAGGTGCTCAAGAAGTCGCTCATCCACGACGGCCTCAAGCGCGGACTCCACGAGGCCGCCAAGGCCCTGGACTCGCGTCGCGCCCGTCTGTGCTGCCTGGCCCAGGACTGCGACGAGCCCAGCTACAGCAAGCTGGTGCGCGCCCTGTGCGAGGAGCACGGCGTGAACCTCATCCTGGTGCCGTCGGGCAAGCAGCTCGGCGAGTGGTGCGGCCTGTGCAAGATCGACTCCCTGGGCGAGGCCCGCAAGGTCGTGTCGACCTCGTGCGCCGTCATCACGGACTTCGGTGAGGAGACCCACGCGCTCAACGTGCTGCTGGACTACCTCAAGCGCCAGGGCGAGAACTAAGCGACAGGATAATCCACCTGACTGTCCAGTCGGCGAGCTAGGAGTCCAAGGTCTCGAGTAACTTCTCCCGCGATCGTAACATGAACTTCCAGCGAGCTGCTGCTAGCTAGCGCTCTCCATTGGGAACCGAGGCTTCTGTCGGAAGCTTTTACACCACGCTCTCTGTGCCAGTTTTCTCTTGTTCGTTTGCTTCGCTTGTGTATGCAGGAGCAGGACAACAGGGTAACCGATCACTTATTTCAATTAACTTGCAGCTTAACGCATTTGTCCAGACAATCCTGCAGCGCACGCACTTCTCGGTCCGTGCCTCCTTCATCCGGGGGCGACAATCCGAACTTTGGCGTATTTCTCGCGCGACACGATCAGCTGTAGTCGTGGCAATGGCAGCTCCCGAAACAACTCGACATGCAGCAGTGCCAATGCTGTGTGCCTCGTGTCCAACATTGCAGCCTGGCGAGCGCCCGTTTCCTCTTGGGAGCTCCGAGGGCGAAGCCGCCAGTTTGACAGAATCCGAGCTGCCAGAAGCAACAGGCAAGCTGCTGGATCTTTCTGGTCGTCTGCACCACTTCACAATCCAACCAGCCGTGCGTGCAAGCCACGCAAGCTAGTCGGAGGCCATTAGAGACACGACCAGCTCCCCAAGGTTCGTCCAGCGCTTGAGTATCCCTCTCTCAAAGCGATCATCGCCCGTGGGGAGATTTGTCGAGGAAGCGACGTTGCTTGGCACGATTCAGGGGCGGCATCTGCGTCTCGGCATTGCGTCCGTGCACGTCGTTCATCGTGGATGCCCTCATGTACTTGAACTTTCCCTGAGCTACGGGCTCCTCCATCGTTTCATCCCGCGGCAATTGCCGCATGCTCATCAAGAACGGGTGCTGCATCGCTTCAGTCGGAGTTATCCTGGTCTCCGGGCTGCGCACAAGCAAACAAGTCCAGTCAGTGCCTTCCTTCACCACTCCACGGTCCAACGCTAAAGCTAAAGCCGTACTTGAAGTCCAGCATGCGCATGACGAGATCGTGGAACGCCGGGTACTGCTCTGGGCTGTGATTCAGGGTGCCGTATTTCTGGGCACTGGCGAGGATCTCGGCTAGAGTCTTGGAAGTCTCGGGGATCTGGTAAGCAAAGACACAACACAGCTCGCAGCATGAGTAAACTCCGACCAACAACCACGGGAAACGCCTCCTGCTTCACGACCGACCACCACTCACCACTTCAACTCCTTTCGGCGGTACAACTTTGTGCACCTTGAGGCGATAGTCCACCCACTTGTTGTTGCCTTCCCTCGACACGATCTCGTCGAAGAATTGACGACGATAGCTCGGGTTCGAGCGCTCAATGAGCTCCCGCGGCGGCATCCCCAAGACGTTGATAATCCGGTGCAGCTGGTCCGTCGAGTCGTAGCCGCAAAACAGCGGCTTGCCGGTGTGCATCTCCACCAGAATGCAGCCGAGGCTCCACATGTCGATTGCTGCAGTGTACCGCATGCCCAGCAAGACCTCGGGGGCGCGGTAGAACCGGCTCTGCGTGTAGCGGTGAATCTACAAGACAACAACCTGTCAGCATGACGCAAACGGCTATCGAGAACGCAGCCAGTCCCAGCGTACCTGGTTGCGAGAGAGACACGAGCTGCCAAAGTCGATAAGCTTCAGGGAGCTGTGGCCGTGCGAGACCAGCAGGATGTTCTCCGGCTTGAGGTCGCAGTGAATCACGTTCACATTCGGGTGGCGCATGTACTCGAGCGCCTTGAGGATCTGACGCGTGAACTTGCGCAGCAGCTTGAGGCTGATGCCGTTGAAGCTGGTTCCGCGCAGGACGTCAAAGAGGTTCGGCCCGAGTCGCTCGAACACGAGGCACTGGTGGCCCTTGTGCATGAACGCATCCGTGAGCCTCACTGTGCCCAGAGCAGGGAGAAGCCAGACGCGGCAGTTAGCCAAGAAGAGACGCCTCGTGACCCGAGAATAGATCATGAAACCCAAGGACAAGGCACTTACCGATGTGGTTCGTGGCGTCGTGCTGCTGCGGCACGTGCAGCTGCTGTAGGATGTTGATCTCCGTCTGGGCCTGGGCCGTGTACTGCTGCTTCTTCTGCACGATCTTGATGGCCACGAGCTCTTGGGTCATCAGATCCTCCGCCTCCACCACCTGTCCGAACGAGCCCTGTACACGCAGCAACCTGTCAGTCTGGGTATACGCATCTCTCGACATTTGCTAGCAGCGCGGCCGTACCGCGCCGAGCTTCCTGCCGCGCACGAGGTAGCGGCCGTTGAACGTCTCCTCGCCCGTCTCGGAGAAGACGTAGTTGGCCGGTACCTTCTTCTTCTTCTTGGCCAGCGCTCCGCTGTGCTTGGGGTTGTGCTTCCGGTAGTAGTTCTGCTGAGCAAGAGTCAGTTAGAATGGCGCTTCGGCCGTGAGGTCCGCTCGCACCACGCACCAGGTTGATGACGTTGAGCGTGCGCATAAGGCTCTGCGTGAGTTGGCAGCGGGGCGTGTCCTTGAGCGGCCGCCTCGCGACGGCGGCGCCTTCCGTGAGCTCCATCTTGTCGCTTCGCTCCCTTTTATTCTCTTTCCCGCCTCGCCTTGCCCCAGGCGGCGGCGTTTTCTCCGAGGTTTTGAGGTTTTTCGGTGACAGCCCCCCCGAATAGCATGCCATGCGCCAGGACAGGCTCCGTTTTGCGCGCGCTTTCGCCGCCTGCTTTTTATAGTGCACTTGAGGTGTGTGCACGCACGGCTCGATGCGACCAAAGGCGCCACACAGTCGCGTGCGGATCGCAATGGCGGTCACGGCGATCCACGTGACGCCCCGAGCTCCGTGAGCTCCGCTTTGGCGCCTTTTTCGACAGACCACCGCTCGTTTTCCCGCGCGCGGGAAATACAAAGTCTCAGATCGCGCTGGATCTATGCCACGTTGAAGCTCGGGCCAGAGAAGGGCAAAGGCAACCGTAGTTCCGCTGCCAACAGCTCATGCGAAGGGGAGCATCGACAAGTCCTGAGCTAATAAGGTGTGCAGTGCGAGCCGTTGCTAACGTCTCTGTCTTCGCCAGTCGACTGAAACGCGATCGAGTTCGTATTCACTGCGTTTCTCTTGCCGGACGAAAGCGGAGTGGCCAGCGCGTTTTCAGCGCAGACGACGCGACGGTCTCCAATATTACCTTGAGCCGAGAGGCGCAGCTAAGCCAGTGCCATGACCATTGCCTTTTGCAAACATGAGCCAGTGCTATGTATGGTTTGTGTCCGCGATCTGTGTCCTGTCGGTTTGTCCTCGCAACAGTAGCAGCAGACGAACGAACTCGTCAATTGATGCAGTTCACATATTAATATTCTGGTCAAAAGCCCACCCGTACCGCGCCTAATCCTCGCATCATCCACGTCGGCGCCGTCACCTTGAGCTCATCTTCCTTTCG
>AWVW02012100.1:0-17654 GCA_000500225.2 Phytophthora pinifolia
ATGTGTGGTCCACGCAATGCATTCTCGAGAATCACGGTACAACCCGAAGTCAGCGGACAGATTGACAACTCAGCGGGAGAAACTCAGCTRGCCGCCGAGTTCGGGTGGTTACATGAGGGCGGCGCCAAAGAGTCGGCCGAGATCCGAAACGGATTCATTTCACKAGATGATTGTATAKGAAGATAGTTAGCAACAGGAGGAGACTCTTCGGAGCCTCCCGGAAGATAAAAGATAATAGAGCAACTATTTCCAAGTCCAAGACAAGTGTACAGTGATCGGTAAGTCCCTGCACGGGCTGGGTTATAGCTGCTGTCAACACCCGAGGGGCATAGCTTGTAGGGTGTTGACTGGTAGCGCCAAGAGATCAATGTCGGCCCGGGGAAGGGCGTGTCTCGCCAAGCGCGAAGGAAACAAGTCCTGCCGAACTCGGCGGGCCGGTGTGCTGTACAGCCCAGGCGCCGTAACTCTTCTAGTCGGGAAGCTTTTGCTCCCGGTGACCCGTAAATGCGTTAGCTCGCCGTCGTCCGTCTTTTGGCGATGGGCACGGGGTTTATCCAGAGGCAGTCAGCTCAGCTGACCTCTGTGAATTGACTGGCTTGGGTAGCTTGGTCTCAACGAGGCGAGACACTTCTTTCCCGGAAGGGCCGAACCGCTAGGGGACAACCTAGCGCAGGCTACAAGAGCCGACCAGCTCGGCTATTGTTGTGCTTGCCGCCTAAGGATCCACATCTGACGGATTTCTGTGTGCTGCTATACCACAGTTGTCGGAGGAGAACGCGCAGGTGGTGCGCCAGGTCGGCAGGGTGCTATGCGAGGCACTGGCTATCAGCGGTCTAAAGCCGACCTGACCGTCAGGCACAAGATGTTACCTTTTTTTTTCGCCAGCTATACGGACCGCGATGTGATGGGTTGCGGAGTGGGTGTCGTGGTAGCACAGCTCAGCACTGCCAGTAACTGGCGAGCACTGAAGATAGTGCACGGGAGACCGATCGAGGGAACAGGGGTTACGCCGCATGCGGCGGCGCAGATTGGGTTGCTGCAGGGGCTTCAGGCCTTCCGTCAACAACACTGGTCGCCTGTTCACGTTATAGGAGATAACGCGGCAGTTGTCCAACAACAGAGCGGGAGACATCCACCACGGCACGGGAAACTGTTGCGATTACACTTCGCCGTCACTTCGTTCGGGTTCCTACCGCTCAATGGCACGCGTTGGCTGCGTGCCTGGCGCATGGCAGGCACGTGTCCTGAAGGGACATAAGTTGAAGTGGGCCGAATGGTGTGATCTCATTGGATGATCTCCTTTGATTGGCATGGGTATTGCCGGGACGAGGGTGTGCCTATCCTATCTCCATACAAATATCAAGTGTAATTAGCCACCGTGTCCGTTGCATGAAAGCGTGTCCGTTGCATGAAAGCGTGTCCGTTGCATGAAAGCGTGTCCGTTGCAATCTGTGCTTCGGACGTGCATATGATTAGGAGGATCTAGGAGGGCGTACAGGGAGAGTAGAAGAGAGCTAGTAGAGCAAGAGAAGAACAACTAGCTCAAACAAACTCACTTTCGGATTTCATTCCTGCCTCACACTCGCCTACAAGCCTCGCCCGCAGTCTACACTCTCAATTGAAACTAGCGGCCGGATTCTGGAAAGCCCGTAGAGCGGCTGACAATGCACAAGTGACCGGATGGTCAACGGTGATCCGGGAACACAATAGTGCGGCGAACTCATTAGCGAGGGCAGCTCACGGCCAAATCGGGCCGTACAYATGGATGGAAGGGACGGCTTACCAACCGCAAGGATCGCAGGCGAGAACGCAGTCATTACTGCAAGGGGATATTCACCAATGGCTAAATGCCAGGCAGCGTGAGGCCACTTCGGAGGCCGACGCGATGCAGGTGTAACCTCGAGGAGGGCGGACACTCCAGGGACGAAGTCTCGAAGATAACCGCGACACCCGCGGAGGATGAATAGGCCTCAGGCGGGAATGGCCATTAGGGACATAGTTTGCCAAATGACATTAATGTACCTCACTACAAAGAAAGTATCTGGTACTAGAATGAAGTCAGATCCTGGAGAATCCAAGAATATTACAGTGGCGAGCAGTAAAACAAGGACTACGATATACATTGGATCGGGGAATTCGTCTCAGCGGAAACCAATGGGCTGACCAGGACCCGATCAGCACCTTCAACTTTAGCGGACGCAGACTTTGCGAACTGAGCTGATGATCGAAAGTCCGTTTGACGAGTTTTGTGGTAGTACTATTTCTTGGTGTAGTCAGACTGAGAAGACCGTGGCGTTGCACATTATGGAAGCCGAGTATATGGCTTTGAGCCTGCTGGTGCAAAAAGTGGTGTCCCTTCCTCAAATGTTGAAGGAATAGATAAGGCGCCTACTGGACAAGGCGAGTGCGAAGAAATTGGCGAGCAATGCAGCATTTCACAGCACGTTGATGTTCGACATCATTTCATCCGAGAGAGGGTCGACCGGAAGGAAATCGATGCATTACGTGTTAATATTGCTGACGCCTTCGCAAATCCCCTTCCAAGACCTGCGTTGGAGAAACATCGCGAAGCGATGGGGCTACTACCAAGAACGGAGTAGACCACAACGGTGGCGCCCACTAGGTCGGATTGTGGTGTACTGGTTACCGGCAGGGATGAGTGAAGGACCGTGTGGGTTGTTTATCCCGAGAGTGCGAGAGCGCCCGCTCGACGTTTTCACACATCCTACAGCGGTTGTCTGCTACAATCAACGGTTACATGAGCGACAGTAAATCGAAGCTAGAATAGCTGGCTGCGAAGGGGAGCAGAACTAACGTGAGCTGAGAGATCATTGTTGAAAACACGAAGTCCTTCGCAGGTGGGTTCTTGCCACTCGCTCGCCAAGCCTTGCAAGTTTAAATTTATCACACTCTGCGCGGGACTGCAGGTCGCTTCGGGTAATGAGCCCTATGATTATGAGCACCTGCTCGCGCGCAGAGTGTGATATACGAGCTCTTGGAGCAGTTGGCGCTTTGGAACGCTCTCGTAAGGTCACGCGTCGGCTCACGGACGATGGACGAGGTGTTGGTCGCATCACTTACGATGTCGGCCTCAGTCTTGGGTGGGTAACACCAGCAACGGCGTGTGGAAGAAGCTCTTGGCGAGCAAAGAACTCCACGCCATCCAAGCCGCGTACCACGAGGAGATGGCCTCGTCCATTCAAGCTCGCCGAGGAGAAGTCGTTCGCCCGTTCGGAAGTTCGCGAGTAACAAGAACGTCTCAAAGTTGGCGGCTAGCGCCAGATACTCGGTCTCTTCGTGGACTGTTCGCTCAGCCGCCACTTCCAGAAGCGGCAAACTCACGCCCGAGAACAGCGTGCCGTCTTGGCCAACAATAAGTCGTTCCACGAAACTAGACGAGGGCAGATCGGTCTCCTTCAAGGGGCAATTCTAGCCGTCGACACCGTCTTGATCTTCTGCTTCAGCTGGCATCTCATCCCAGTAAGGTTTCGGGTTATTTGCTTCGGTCTGCGGTGAGCACTGGCGTTGCGCTGCAGCGTCGGCTCTCCAGCAGCTTACGGTCTGACCGCCGGGGTAGCTAATGCGCTATCTGTTCATGGGCGAGAGCTTCGGCAACAGCAAGTACCTGCTGGTGTTGAAGGATCACGCCACACATTTCTGCGAGCTGATTGTAGCAGACACACCCGACAGTATCGTGGTTACCGAAGGATTGCTAGCTTGACACTCCAGGTGCGGGATACCTCCGCTCTGGGTGTCCGACCAGGGAACACACTTCAAGAATGAAGTGATTGCTGAGCTGAGCCGCCGCCTGCGAGCGCAGCAAAAGTCACGCCCGCCTACTGTCCCTGGGTGAATGGATCCGTCGAGCGAGTAAACCGCGACATCCTCCAAGTGGTGCGAACGATGATCCTGACATACAAGATTGGCTACAAGGATTGGGTCTACCTCGTGCCGATGATTCAGGGAAACTTGAACCCCCTCGTTGCCCCGGCGGAGCTGTTCACAGGTCTTCAATGCCCCACGCCGCTAAGAGAGTTTTATCTGCCAGACACCGGCGGTCTACAGAACGTTCCAGACAGCGAGGAGATCGACCGTTTTCTAGCCGACCTGCGGACCAGTCTGCAAGCGATGCATTGCGACGTCGAGGACCGAAGGTTAAAGCAACGGCTCCTAAACAAGAAACGTGAGCGAGGCGACAACCTGGTGAATTTCACCGTCGGGGACTACGTGCTACGATCAAGAGTCGATGAGAAGCAGGGCAACAAGCTACAGGTTACCTGGGTGGGCCCCTATCGGGCGGATGCACACTCGTTTAGGGTTGAGCACTTAGTGACCGGAGACGAGCTGGATGTCCATGCCTCAAGACTCAAGATCTACGCGGTCGACAGCCTCGAGGTGACGGACGAACTCCTGGAGCATATGGTCTCTCAGGGGTAGTCCCTGCCGTCAACGCACTCAAGGAGCATCGGTGGAACTCAGCTATCAATGACTACGGAATACTGGTGAGCTGGAAGGGGCTACAGTCGATTGAAGACTCGTATGAACCCGTCCAGCATCTCGCGAAGGA
This sequence comes from Phytophthora pinifolia, assembly GCA_000500225.2. NCBI lineage: Eukaryota > Oomycota > Peronosporomycetes > Peronosporales > Peronosporaceae > Phytophthora > Phytophthora pinifolia. The sequence continues at coordinate 4,568 of AWVW02012100.1, forward strand.
GATCCGCGTTCTCGTCAGCAACTACGTGAACAAGGCCGAGGACCCCAGTACTGGAACAAGCTTCAGGGTAGATCAGCTGAGCCTGACTCCCAGCCCCCATTTTCTCCGCCTCACCAGAGGCCGCGACGCCCGTCTCAGGGAGACGAAAACGCCGCCGGTTAGAGGAGCTGATGGCAGCAACTTCCGGGTTGATGCCGCCCCTGTGAAGATTCCAACCTCTGTTCGGCCGCGCATAGTGCAACAAGTCCCGGACGAGGAAAGCCAACAAAGCTCGGGTGCCGAGGGTCAAGACTCTCCACTTCTTCCAGGTCGTCGCACTCGATCTATGACTGTCGCAGCCGCGTCCCCCACTCGAAGTGACATAGGCCCGAGCCGGCGACCATCGCGTACTCGCCGTCAGCATGGATAACCATCGCCGCTACGATCGTCTTCAAGCGCGACTCCAAGTAGTGGTGGTGAGCCCAAGCTTAGGGTGGTTTCCTGAGATCCAGCTTGGGATCACCACTAACGGGCTGCTAGGGCAGCTTCAAGGTCAACATGGCCTTTGTAGGATCTATCATAACAGATGCCCCGGCTGTGTCGTACGGCCCCAGAGCTGGCGACATCGGGTCCGCGTGTTCTCTCGGTCTGGCTATCAGTGCCAGCTCCGGGATGCGTTTAGGAACTTGTATGTCAGCCTTGCATATTGACCGGTACAGGGTGTCGATGCCCCATCTTGCTACTCCGTCTCTCTTGCATCAACCCTGGGGGGACACTCCTGGACACAGTTGGTCAAGTAGACGATGAGCGTCGGGCTGGTTACCATCAGAACCCGACCTCACTCTTCATTCTTCCATCCATCCATCAATACACCTGGCTACAGTTCCGTGCGGGTTATGCCCCCGCATTGCCGAGTGTTCAACTTTGGATCTTCCGACCCGGGATACACTACAAGCTGAATCCTTTGGTTGGATCGATGAAAAAACGCTGCATGGAAGTGAAGGGACCCAAGACGAAGTAGACACGAGTCCGAATAAGATATTATATCGTCCAAAAAAATAATACAGCGCCGCAATGCGAGTTTATCCGCACATCGTCTATCTATTTCGCTTGGCTCGCCCCCCGGATGGCGCACGTTTGGAGTGGTGCTCGGCGGACCGACAATCGAATCGTCTCGGTGAGCTTGTCATTGGCTGAAAAACCCATTTTCGTTGCTATTCATTGAAGAAATTGTGCCGAAAATCAATTTTTCGAGGAAAAAATCATCGAAAATAGCAGCTTTTCACCATAGTAATAAGTAGTTCAAACTGGTGGAGAAATATATATAGCATCATCTTTATAGTCGCTCGCAGCTGAACCTGTCCCAAAAGTCGCCGATGGGTGTATGCTGCACGCACGTGCCACACGAGTGGGGGGGGGGGCAGGGCCGTTATTACGACCACTGCATTCCTGCGCCCGCCGGGATCGATCTATTTTCTTTTTGGCGCAGTCTAGCACCTCCTGTCGACTCCGAGACATGCTCAGCGCACCAGTCACTAGTTCGTTGGGTGCCACTGGCAACCGTGGCCAGTTGCGCCGCAACATCAAGGGATCCTTGGGGTTCATCATGAACGCCGTCGACGTCTCGGAGCCGCAGTGGTTCTTCCAGCCCTGGGAGGCAGAAAGGGGCCTTAAAAGTCCGCTGTTGACCACGAGCGACGATGCAAATCCCGCGACGCCTGCCAAGGTATCGAAGAGCGGAAGGACCAATCCCAAGGTGAGGGGGACACTCAGCTACGAGGAGAAAAGACGCTCCCGTGAGTGCAAGATGGAGGGCTGCGAGAACTACATCATCAATAAGGGCCTCTGCTTCCGCCACGGGGTGCGTTTTCCCTGCTTTTGTCGAAGCAATCGATGCTTTGGCATGGTTTATTCACCTTTTGTGGTGGTGCTTTTTCGGTAGGGCGGCAAGAAATGCTCCTTTGAGAACTGCCGATCCAGCGCCAAGAACGCGGGGCGCTGCTGGCGGCACGGTACGGACGACCATGTTATTTATCTTAACAAGTGAGTGCTGTGCATGCAAACCTGAATGTGCTGCCATTGTAGGAGGCTCGCTGAAGTGCGTCACAAGGGGCTGCCAGCGACGAGGGAAGTCGCGTGGGCTCTGCTGGGCACATGGAGGAGGCACCAAGTGCTCCAGTGCTAATTGCACGAAGGTGGCAGTGTCGAATGGATGTTGCTGGGCTCATGGTGGGGGCAAGCGCTGCGCGTATGACGGCTGCAAGAGGGCTGCGTACGAGCGCACGCACAACTACTGCGTCAAGCATCACGACCAGTTGAAGGATGGAAAAGAGGTTCTGCATGTTTGATATCGAAGTATTCATGAAGACTATGCGCTGCTCACGAGCCGGAGTAAAGTGCATGCTTGAATCACGAAGTCTTAATCATTTTTTTTATACATATGTAAAGTTTGTGACCGCGCTGGAAGGCAGCTATGTTCGGTTTCCTAAGCTTGCCAATGCTGCAAACATAATCCCTTGGTGTTTTGTACGACCGAATTGACGAGCGTTAGCTGAAGCAATGTCCTATTTACAAGAGACGCTCGGTAAGCGCTTCCACCTCAGTATCGCATTCAAGTGGCCTTCGGAATACGAAAAGCCGGAAGATCGATTGATGTGATGCAGCCGACACCGAGCTAAAGTATGAAAGGGCAGAATCACCAAGAATTCAGTGAACTGTCACTGTGAAACTCCCAACGCAAGGGTGAGCTGTGGCTTCCGTTGCTGGGTCGCCCATATTACCTTGTCTGTCTCTCTCCAGGGCCGTTTTAACTTTAGCAGCATTCGGACCGTTGGCTGCCTGTCGTCAAGGCAGTATTTACTGCTCGATTCTGATGGGGCAAATTTGAGCTGGAAGCGAACATTGGTTTTGCTGCGTCAACTTCTCGAGGACAACTATTTGGCCATAAACTGGGACTCTTAAACATCTTGCCCTAACCCCCCAAACCCAGGCGACAGTCGCTTCGCGCACTTTTGGTGTTTTACAGTAATAGGGAATACAGGTCGAGTATCCTTTTATGGCCAAATAGCTGACTTCCTTATTAGAGGGGCTGATCAACACGATATTGCCTTTCTCCAATTCCTATGTTCGACACTTGTACATTACTCATCTTGTATTTTTTCAGTGCGAGAATGGCGCAACTTTGTGCTTCGATCAAGCCGTAAGTTTTTGGCATTAACGTTCTTGCACGGGTAGCTTGGCATCCTAGTCAGCACGCTGCAGCTTTCTACCCGCGGACCCAACCTCCCCCGGTTGCGCGAGCCTGTGGCTGCCATTCTTTACCTACATCGCATTCCACGCAACAATGAGGATCCGAAAACGAATGCCCTACATCAGTTATCTCAATACTCAACGTACAGCTCATAGTAGCTCGCGTGGTGAAGCTGCACGAAGTGCTTCTCACAAAAGTTGTGCGTGCGCTGGTACGCAGGCTTGATGCAGCCGCCATGCGCGCAGCGCTTGCCCCCGCCGTGGGCCCAGCAGAACCCGATCGACACGGCCACCTTCGTGCACTGGCTGTTGCGGCACTTGGTGCCTCCGCCATGCGCCCAGCAGAGGCCGCGCGCCTTGGCCTTCTTGTCGCACCCATCCTTCTTGCACGCCACCGAGCCGCCTGGTCACTCCAAGCAGACAACGAGAGCGGAACCCGCCCAACCAAGCACGACTAGGTTAGTACGACTCGCCCCTTCTGCAGGAGCCTAGTCGCGCGTACGCACCATGTTTCCAGCACAGTCCGCGATGCTTGGCACTCGTGTTGCAGCCTTCCAGCGAGCATTTCTTGCCGCCCTGCAAACTCAATGGGGACGAGACGGAGGACAAAAGGGAGACGGAACGCGTGTCAGTGCCACAGTTGTGGTCTGCAACAGGACCACACAAAGCTCGGCGTCCAGGGACAAGAGCAGTTCAAGGTTCTCTGAACGCTCGCACACCGAGAACGATGCCGACCCAGCCGAGCCGAACCGAGGCCATTGTCGCCGACGTACCCCGTGGCGACAGCAGAGCCCCTTGTGCACGATGTAATTGTGGCAGCCTTCGTGCTTGCACGTGCGGCGGCGCTTCTTCTCCTCCTTGCTCAGCCCCACCGCTGCAGCAGTCGACGAAGCGTTCTTCCTCGTAGCAGTCTCGGATACGGCCTTCCCGCCGCCCCCCGGAGCAGCGACCGCGACCGTCTCGGCCAGCACCGACTGCCGCAGACCTCGTCGGATGGGCACGTTGAGGATGAAGGGCAGCCCGAACTTGTGCGCGTCGTGCAGCTCGGGTTGGTCTCCCAATTCCGGGCCTCTGGTCACCTCGGCCATTGCTCTCGAATAAGTGGATCAGTCGCTGCTGGCTGCTCGCCGAATGAGGCACTGGCAGCGCTGCGGACCGCGGTCTCCTCACGAGGCCATTTTCGAATTTATTTGGCTGCGGATCGCCCTGTGCGGAGAAAGGCCGGCCAAAAGACAGAGCAGTGTGAGTGCATGCGCCGCGAATATCGCTAGGTGGAGGCAAGGCAATCGAGCCTTCGAAGAGAGAAGCGTCGATCCCCGAAAGATACACACTTTCAGATCTCGTTCATAAGAGGCGCTCGGCAACTCCTTGAGAACTTGCCGAACCACCACAGCCAACCAGCGAGAAAATGATATGCAACCGCCGAAATATTTGCCAACCGTGCTCGTGACCGCAGGGCTGCAGCACCAACTTATGCTTCGTATGCCTTGTCAAACGTGAAGACCATAAAACTCTTATGCGAGCACGCACACACGCTGTCATTTCTGCCGGTGTTTCGCAAGCAGCGCAACCTTGGGAGTGAACTAGCTATTCTCGCCTTTGCTGGACATGCTCCCAGACGGTCCTAAAAAAGGACTAGTTTATGCTCTCGGAAGGTACCGGTAACGACTTCAATATAATGCTGCGAAAATGCGAACGTGCTTCACCCGTTTTGCAGAGTCTCCACGCCCCACAACTGCTCTTTCGCGCGAGTGGACATGACAAGAACTCTGTGGATGATATGTACACGTGGATAGAAAACGAAGATGGGATGACCAAGACGTGCAGGGCAGCGAGACGGAAGAGGGAAACCGCCGCGTGAAGCTGGTGTTATTCTTCTTTTGACGGCTTGGTTGGGATCACGGATCACTGCTGATGATGTGCTGCGTTGAGTAAGGCTACCGCTGGGGAAGGGAGAAGGCCACCAGAGGATAATACCGGTATCTACACCGGCGGGATGTAGTGGACAGCTTCTGGATTGCATCAGGTTCTGACTGCATTCAGTGCTTGTCAGGCTTCGATCGACCGTCAGCTCAAGATACGGCCCACAAGAACAGAGCGAGTCGGTCAAGGAAGCGGCCAGGGGCCAAGATGACATACGTTCGGATGGCCGCAGTGGTAACTACTTAAAGTAGCGCCCAGCGATGCCCCATATGCCCACCCCCTGCAAGCAGAACAACGCTCTGAAGCGCGAGGAACCTAGCCATCCGGGCAAAAGTGCGCACCAATCTGAACTTGGTCAACGGACAAGACCTTCAGGGCGTGGCCCGTGTCAAGATGGAAGTACCTTATGAATACCTACAGAAGGGGAGAAGACCGATCGCGTCAAAACCGAGGAAACAGCATAGTCGTCGGCCGTCTCGTTGCCCAGCGAGCCAGCATGCGTGTGCATCTGCCTCTGCGAACGTCGATACTTCCAGCAGCATCGCCAACCGGCCGCGCTGCATTACACAGTCATGTACGATGGTTGAGGTGTTGCTGAGAATCCCCGGAGGCCAGATACATCCGAAAGTGAGACGATATCGAGATGGTTTACGCCGCTGCATCTCGCGTGCCAAATGGAAGATATGAGGATCATTAAGCTTCTTATCCAGAACGGCGCGAATCTTACGCAACTCTCGAGTATGTCGGTGAACGGGGTCTCACCTCTGCAGCTGAACGACAGACTCAGAGCTCATCGCCGAAAAACTACCTGAGGTGCTCCTGGATGGCTGCATTGATGAAGAAGTAGCTTGGGCAGTGTGGGGGCTGCCAAGTTTAACCCGGCACATTCTCGTCATGGAATCGATCGTCAAAGCGTGGTTGTCGAACAGCGAGAACTATTATACCACCGGAATGGAGACTGACGCTGTTGACAAGCTTGAATTGACGTACAAAAATTGCAGCTTGGTCGTGAGGTCCTTATAGGTTGAGTTGCTTGGTTCCTCTGGCAAAGGTGCAGTTTGATGTGTGCGTCCGCTGAATCGAGGATCAGACTGTCTAGGCTTTGCTTGGAACGAGCAGCACAGGCTAAGGCAACAAGCGGCAGGTCACTCCCTTCCGAGATGTCTGACCGAGCTAGTAACCGAAGCGCGAGTGTCGTGTCACTTCTTCTTTCACTAATGTTATTTAGAAAATATATGTCCCTAACGCCGCCCACGCAGAGCGGGCTACCGCTTTCGCCGCGTTGTTGTGTTCACTGATTACCGCATTCCAACTCTCCACCTGTATGGCATCCGCAGCTCTCCGTATCTTCCAGAAATCGTCAGCGAGCTTCCTGTTTCTTGGTGGCAGACAATCTCGGCAATCACGTGCATACACGGCAAGCCGTTCACGCGGGAGATGTCCACTGCGACGAAGTTCTCGTCGGAATGGGACCGATCCTTGGAGAAGTGCATAACACCAAAAACAGGAACTCCCTAGACACAGTATCTTCTTGAAGTCGAGCAGTGGAATTATCTCGCTCAGCACTGGGGGCTGTCGCCAATAGCGCCGTTATTATCATCACTGTTTTCATCATGTTGCGTTCCGTGTACGAATCCCTGCTGCGACTCCCCAATCGGGGTGCTGAGGACTTGTTGAGCTCTGGTCGCAATAACCTTTGTTTAGACCTTGTAGCCCGTTTGGAGAAGCGAAATCGGCATCGCGTCTTCCGAGTCTCATTTTTTCGGAGCGGGATGATGAGTCCTTGAAGAAAAGAGAGAAGTGGATCTCCTTGGGCCTTAAATTTGGATCGCTTCGGAAGCTGCACTGTCTACGGTAATTAGTCTATGTGCGAATATAGTCTGAGCTCAAAAATAGTCTACATCAGACTATTTATTGTCAAAGCAGTTTTTACAAGTCAAAAATAGTCTAGCCATGTGATGCTCAAAATTAGTGTTCAACTCGACTGGGTTCGAGTCGCCCATCACGCTTTTGTTTCTGCTGTTGGTGGATCTTGAAGTGCCGACCATGCAAACACTCATAGAACCACAAAACTTCGAGCACTATAGTAACAGGTGCCTGATGTTACCTCCGCTTCGGTGGTAGGGGTGAAGGACTGGACGGTAGAGTGTCCTAGCACTCCCTCCAGGGAATTTTAGTCCTCATTCTCTGTTTTACCAGTAATTCAGCATGCAAGTCGCTACAGCTAATACGCAATGTGGAGGTTGTGGAGAACCCGTTGATCCTGTTCATCGCTGCCTACAGTGCTTGCGTCACATGCATCCATTTTGTGGACGACCAACGGGAGCCGAAGGCTTTGGACAGTCGGTGGTGTGCCCGGACTGTGACATTACCGACCAAGTCGGCGACAACACACCTTGCAATGAAGCCGTGTTGGCTGCTACGAGAAACAAGGCGGAGGTAGGACGGAAAGCCTGAGTACTCGCAATCACTGTCGCCGCTGCCAAGCCAACAATCTCGCAGCACGCAGGCCGTCAGTAGCATCGCCCATTGTCGGAAGGTGGTCCGCTGGATGACAGAGCACGAGGCAGTCAATGGAGAAAAATGCATGTTTTTTCAAAAGCTCTCAACAAATTCCCTGTGTGTTCATCGCGGCGACGCGGGCAGCCAACTTAGCGAAGGCGATAGACTATATTGGAGTCCGAGTTTTAGCCGTACCATTTGCTAAAACAAAAGTGACACGACACTGGTCGAGTGCACGAAACTGGCACCGTACCTTAGCAAATAAATAGTTCGGAAATCATACACAAAATAGTCTCGGTCAGACTAATTACCGTGGACAGTGTACATGATGGAACCACGGCCCAGTTCCTGGCGAACGGAGAATTGTCTGAGGTGCAAGCAGTGCGGTCCGAATTCGACAAGGCTGTCCAGCTATTCATCTAAGCAGCGGAGATATTGTCGCTGGCGGTAACACTGGATGCGCCAGACACAGCTTCTCGGCGTTTGTAGACGACTCGGTGGTCTTCTTGGAGCACGCGAACCAAGTCCCGCGAATCATGGAGCTCGTCCGGGGGGTGGGCGGATGTATGGACTCCAAGTCCAGCCGACTAAAAGTCACTGGATTTTCCTCAACGCAGCAGTGCGGGAGGAGAACTACCGGTTCTCGCACATAGACACCGTCAGGTACCTGGGCTACGCGGTGGGGGTGGGCCCTCTACACGATATTAATTGGGCCGGCCGCATCCGCAGCATCCAACGCCGCCTCGTGACAGCGACATGGCTCGCAACAAGCGTAGCAAATCGTGTGACTCTCCTGAACGTCATTATGCTGTCAGCCGTGCTATTCACGTCTGCAGGTTTTGAAATGCCACAATGGGCGGACAACAACTCTGCAAGCTGCAGGAAAAGTTCCTGTGGCGGCACTCAACAGCAACAGAAGCAAGCCGGCACAAGCTGATCCCGGGGCTAGTATTTGCGCCATGCCAAGCCGGGATTTGGCGCCGTACGCTAAGTGTTCGATCGATCGCTTTAGTCTGTTGGTGATGTGCTCGGGTTTGATCACCTGACACGCTACCGTCGTACCCCGCACACTGCGCGTAGGCGCTTAAAATAAAAATATTTTAGAAGTTTCTGTTACCAACCTCCCGATTAGAAGGCTCATTCAAATACAGCGCGAGTCATCCGGGCGTTTAGAATAATTGACGAGCAGGGCAGACGAGCCACCAACACCGAAGCCCCGAAAACCCTCATTCAGTCTTCGCAGCTTGCTCGTACTCGAGAATGAAATCCTCAAACCCTGGCAAACAACCGACAGAGCAACCGAAGCCGAATCTGAGCTTGCTAACGCTAGAGCCACACCTCAGCTCCATGCTGAGATCGCCCAGCTCAGAGCAGCGCTGCAATCCAGAGCCGGGGTGCCTCCTGTACCGCCATCGCGACCACAGCCGGCCGCAACGCCTGCCCGAACGCCGAAGATCGAGGACATACTCTGCCGGGAAAGAGGTGTACCCCGGACTTCGTGTCATCATCTGAGCAAATTGGGCTCTTAGTTTTTCGAGTTACCCGGCCATGTACGAGGTTGGCACAGCTTGCTGGCGAAGGTCTGCCACCTCCGCACGCAGATGCTCAAGCTCAGGATCAGTCTTGATCGCAGGCTCTCTGGATGTGATTTGCATTTCCTGGTCTAGGCTCCTTCGCGCACGGCTAGGTTTCATTTCTTCGTCCATTACTCGGATCGAGCAGCTGTGTTACAGGTTTTAACACGTTGAAGCTGGCACACGTCGCAGATTATCACACAAGTCGCAGGTATCGCGTATGCCGGGTATCAGGAAACTCAGGTATCTGGTTTTGTGGGTTGAAAAGCGTTGTCTCGTGTTCGCTAAGCCGTATGATGTAGTACTTCTTCAGTGCGAGATGTGTCTTGGGCTCATAACCTGGTGGAAGGTTGGAAGGAAGTCGACCGGAAGCATAGGAGACTGAAGTTGCTTGTTGGCTAGAAGGTAGAAGCGAGAATGAAAAGAAACTTGGAGAAGGGCTCCGTACGACATGCACAAGGGCTACTCCTTTGGGGTCTCTTCTGCGGTGAACAAATAGTCTGCTACGTGCCTCTCGCACGTACTGTGCGGCTCACACTCTTCATCCGACGATGAATGAGGTCTGTAACTGTAGCCTGTCGTTGGACTGTGCTCAAATGAGTGTGCAGGTAGCCGGTAGTGAACTTCCGTCGGCTCTCTTTACTGGCGAGCGAGCTGAAGCGAAAATAATGCTTGCAATACTGTCCATACGCAGAGCTTTCTCCGCGCTGTTGTGTTCACAGTGGGAATTTCTCAAATTTTCCCACATTTTGGTGAGCTATCGAAAGTGGGATTTTTTGCAGTAGCAGCTGGTACGCTGGGCGTTTTGGCTATGCGCTCCTTACCTGTTCATGACTACCATTCGTTCTGGCCGTACTTCTCTCGCTATCACACTCTACTCGTTTCATTTCCGTTGTTACAGAGCTGGAGATGCTTTGTGCTCGAACTCATTCTCGGAAAACTCTTCTCGAAATAAGTCCTCCAAACAACGCTCCTCTTTGTTGGAGAGTCAAGTCAGCGCGCGTCAGCTCGGCAGGAAGATGAAGCAGAAGCAGACCATGACTCGTACGACACTTGGCGGCAAGAAACCGCCACGCGCCAAGACGGCAAGAAAAGCATGGATGACTCAGTGAGCAGGCTGCCGTCCCGGCAGGACTTCCCTCATCTCTCAGACGCCCACTGGGCCACTTTGGAGAAGATGACCAGCCTTCTCAGCGAGGCAGCTTTCACTGGATTCCCCAGTTTACCTGCGGAGCAGCAGAGGGCGTGCGTGGAACGCTTCAACAAGTACGAGTTGTCGCTGATTGCTCACGTGAGCGCTGCTGCGCAGAAAGCCGGTCGTGCTACGATGCGAGCTGAAGTGCAGAGCACGGCGCAGGCGAACCCGACGGGCTCCGCGGCGTTTACTCCGCGACAAGGCAGTACTAAGCCGGTCAAGATGTCGGTACCGACGTTTGACGGCAAGGAGTCCGACGGTATTGTCTTCTGGATTCGTGAGATCGAGATAGCGCTAGGCGCTTGGCAGATCTACGAGTCGCGAGCGCAAGTGGCGTTTGCCCTTTCCAAACTGGGAGGCAGGGCTCGTGCTTGAGCGATGGCCCGAGATACGTCATCCCCGGGGTATTTCACCTCGTGGTCGTCCAAGGAACAAGAGCTTCGCTCGACATTCCTGCTGGCCGACGTAGCCTATCGCTATCGTTCCCTGTTCTTCCGATACAAGCAAGCAAAGCGATCGCTTCAAGACTATGCCATGGAGCTGCAGAATCTCGAGGCCGCTTAAATGCGGTCGAACCGTTCATTGTTTTAGACATGGATGATCGGTACGATCTGATCCTCGGCATGCCATGGCTGGCCAAGCACGAGCCGTGGAAGACGCGCACCATCGGTGCTAGTCACTCCCCCCTCGCGGACAGAGCCCTGGCGGGTGACGTCCCCTCCTCTTCCCGAGACGGTTTTGTGCACGAGCATCCGGTGCCTCGCGGCGAACGGCACTTCGCTGGTACTTCGAAAGGATTAGAGCTGCCTACGGCTTTGCCGACTGCGTGCCCTGCACCATCGAGAGCTCCTGAGCCTTCAGTGGATGTGGGAGGAAATACAGGAGTTCCGTGTACTCAAGATGAGACTCATGGACCTCTCGAGCAGAAGAACTCTGTTCCAGCCCACGGGGTGGACGGCGTCCAAAGCGCAGGAGCAAAGGCTCGCGCAACGAAGAAGGGTCAAGAAGAGACCCCATCACCACCACCGGACATCGTCAGGGCTGGATCAGCCACAGCGGTACTTTGTCAAGACGGAGCTCGTCGCGAAGGGGACTCGGATAAGGTGGACGCACCCTGGGTGCTAGACGTCCTCACGGGAGAGCTCACGGAAGGTGGGAACTCGGCTCCTTTGCCTCTGCTAGCTGAGCTATTAGAACTCGGGTAGCTCGCGTATGTGGAGTTTCCCGACCCCTTGAAGGCAGGCGAATTCGATGGGCTGGTGCTCATCCACCGGGAACACGACTCGGTCGAGCTCAAAACCTCTTCGTTCATGGATTTCGAGGTGCTTGAAGAGGAAAATTCCTCTGTGAGGCAGAAGCCGTATGGCGCGGCCATCGTGAAGGACCCATCGGACCCATATTACCCTCTTCTAAATGAGTTCGCGGTGTCGTCAGCGACGATCCACCGTCGGTGTTACCTCCGGTGACGGGCACCAAGTACGCCAATGGCCGCTGCCGAAGGAGCAAGTCGAAGTGATCGACGCGTTCGTCGCGGCGAAACATGCCTCGGACCATCTTGCTGAGGCGACAGACAAATACCAGACATGGTCGATGGCTACTACCAGCTACTGATGCGTGAATCGGACATTCCGCTTACAGCGGTTAGCACTCCTAGCGGTATGCTATGGGAGTAGTTGGTAATGCCCCAGGGGCTGTTCAACGCACCAGCCAAGTTCATCAGACTGGTGACTCGGCTCTTTCGGCCGATGCGGCACGTACTTCGACGATATCTTCGTTCACAGCCGCGCTGCGGAAGGCATGACGGTTGTTGAAGTGCATATCACGCACCTCCGAGCGGTTTTGATGTGCATGCGCGAGAATCGCTTGTGTGCCAAAATCAACAAGTGCATCTAGAGATTCCCTTTCTGGGCTGTTTCCTTGGCAAGGAGGGTATCCGTGCGGATCCAGGGAAGGTCGACGCGATCGCGAGGTGGCCAGTGCCGACATCCCAAAAGAATTTGCACACCTCGCCAATAACTTGCACAAGTACAGTGCGAATTACGCTGAGATGGCGCGCCCACCGACGAAGAGCGCGCTGAAGATATACATCCTGTCATGTTGTTCTGCAACACATCCTTACGAGGAATTGGCGTAGACGCCGGAATCGTGGCTGAGTTTAGCTTGTTGAACGCATGCACCTTCGGTTGGGTTTTCAAACGCAAAACGTCGGCACGAATGCGGTAACTTAAACTCGCGCACCATACGACTAATCGCGGTCAATAAGAGCATCACGGCGCCGCAGGCGGCCCAACTCTTTATCGACAACGTCTTTCGCCACCACGGCCTCCCGGAGGCTTTCGTGAGCCCAGCTTTGTGTCGCAGTTTTGGACACACTTGTTCCGTCTTCTCGGAACGAGACTGGATATGTCCACGGCAGACCATCCGCAGACCGACGGTCAAACCGAGCGGGTGAACCGACGTGCTGCGCAGCGTCTGCGCTGAAGAGCCCACGAAGTGGAGCACGATGCTTTCCCAAGTGGAGTTTGCCCTGAATAATGCGGTGCATGCACCGACGGGCTTCAATCCATTCTATGTCAACGGCCTGCAGCATCCGCGCACGCCGTTATCGTTGCCACCGGCCTCGAATTTGGGTGGGGGAGAGGCTATCGCCGACGATTCGCGTGGC
>KV726158.1:0-12935 GCA_000500225.2 Phytophthora pinifolia
CATCTTCGCAAGTCACGACGGGCTCACCGCAGAGCCCAGCAAAGCTTTTCGCGCGCAGTTTTCGCCCGCAAACCTGCTTCTATCTGTAAGTAGAGGGCTCTGCTAGACCCAGCCAGTCTCTCACTTCTCTATTTGCCTTGTCGCCCCAAGCTGCGCTTCACTACCTGACGTCCCAGCATCATACACAGGTTGGCACGCGTTCTTGCATGTTCACATGTTGAAGGTTGATCTAACGAGGACGTTGTGGCTTACGTAGATGGTGAAGAGTACTGGAAGCACTAACTACATGCTGGTCGAGATAGACCGTCTACTGGACCTGGTGGGAGGTCACGTACCGATGGGGAAAGATGAGTGGGAACGCATGTCGGGGGTCTACAATTCCAGCAGAGCCCGTGGGTGGGCTGAGCGCGACTTCGAAAGTCTGCAAGTTCAAGGTACTCTACAGCACTCGCAAGCCTACGGGCACGGCGACCATGCCGCCCCACATCTTGAAGGCCAAAACGCTTAAGCAGGCGATCGGCGAGAAGGCGAGCGTCGTCGAGATGAACGACTAGGCCGACGAAGATGATGGCCTCAAGGATCAAGACGACGACTCACCAAGGGATGGACCCAGATTCCAGCCTGATCTATGATTTGACGTCGACCCCGACGAAACTGCTCCAGCAGCCGTGACGACGACAGCGGTGACCTGGGTGGCTTCCCCAGCACTACTGCAGTCCGCCGACACGACAACGTTCCTCTTGCAACTGAGAGACAGTGAGGTGACCGCTAGTGCAGCTAACAACGCGAGTGGGGGTGGATCCCAAGAGCTGCTCTCGATGGCGCTAGACGAAGACGGTTTGGAGGCGTTCTCAACCTCGGCTGGCACAGGGACATCACGCCCGCAACCGACACCACGTTTGACCCGTTCAGTGGGACTGAGCAGACCGAGTACGACGGCCACTCCGTTGACTAATTCTTCGTCACCCGCCCAAGGGTTCGTCGGCTGCGATGAAGACGAAGGCGGGGAAGAAGCTCGCAGCTCGGGGTTTTAAGCCGGGTACTCGTGACGAGCAAGAAGCGATCCGCTACGACACGATGCTCGATTACTCGAACCGGCTGGGAGGGTCGGACTTATACTCGTTCCGAGACAACGTCGGATCCAAACGTGCACATGCAGATGGCGACGCCGAGATGGCGACGCCGAGATGGCGGAGGCCAGCTTTGCGAAGGTGAAGCGCATGCATGCTGCGAAAGTCACCGCTGCTCTCAAGAAAAAGCTCAGCGACGTTCAAGGAGCTACAGCCGCCGTGGGGTCCAGCATGTTTGAGATGATAATGCTAGAATGAGAGGAAGGCAGAGGCCCGTCGCGAAGACGAAGACCGCCGTCGTTGTGAGGAAAACATCGCCTGGGAGGCCCGCATTGCTGTGGAGAAGACTGAGGCGGAGGAGCGCCGTCGTCAGGACAAGCTGGAGATGGATGCCTGTTTACGACGGTTTTGGCAGGCGTCCAGTCGGTATATTTTCGATTGAGCCCCTACGATCACCGTTCATTTTCAGATCGAACATCAGATCACTGTAAAACATATGTCTGTTCATCAACCTGATCAGTTCCATATATGATCCATTCTGGAGGTGATCAGGCTAGAATATAGCTTGGTTTGATTAGCTTGAGACGGAGACGGCAGTGCCGATCTCGAGCTAGTGAGAACTCACATCCCATTCAAGGGCCTCTAGCACAAGCCGCTACGACTTCCGACACTTGGCAGCACGAACTTCATCAAATTGCACATCGCCCCATCATCTCCCACTCATTGAGCTTCAGCCGCCAATCTTCCTCCAGGCTGTCTGGCTGGTCCAAGGGCCCCCAGGAGTCTCTTGGCTGTCGTACGAGGTCACCTCTGGGGGACTGCTCACGGTCTTGGTCGCCGTGCTCCAGCGTCACGTTTGGGCTCATAATCTGATAGGTTGCGCCAGTAGACAGACGACTCAATCTGCGCGTGATGGTAGCCATTTGAAGTAGTTTAGAGATGGCGGAGGCGAATGATCGCGGCCTTGGGGAGTGGAGATGCCATCCAGCTTCAAGGAGGCTCGTGCATCACCTCAGTGACCTCAGTGGCGCGCCATCATGCAGGATGAGTTGACATCATTGCGGCGGCAACGCACTTAGCAACTGGTGCGTCGTGAATCGACGCGAGGTGCCACCGTGATCACTTGTCGCTGGGTTTTCGTGTTGAAACGCGACCAGCATGGCCGCATTAGGCGATACAAGGCGCGATTGGTCATACATTGGGTTCAAGCAGGAGTTTGGAGTCAATTGGAACGAGACGTATGCCCCAGTCGTGAGATTCGAGTCGATTCGCGCTGCCATCTACTATGATCTGCACCATGGGTGGAATATTCTCCAGTACGACGTCAAAACTGAACTTTTGTCTGGCGACCTTGAAGAGGTCGTCTACATGGAGCAACCGGCAGGAATGGACGATGTGGACCCGGCAATGGTATGCCACTTGAAGGAGGGTATGTGTATGGACTACGCCAGGCTCCTCGCATTTGGAATGATACTCTGAACAGCGCTCTGGTGAAAATTGGTTTCGTGCGACTGGACTCCGACTACGGCCTGTATGTCCTCAAGTTATACGACCCTTGATGATCCTGACTGTTTACGTGGATGATTTGCTGTTGCTCGGTCCAACCACACAGTGCCGGCATGTGGCTGTACAGCTGCAAGCACAATTCGAACTAAGCGAGCTCGGTCCCGTTCGCTATCTGCTGGGAGTGGAAACTATGGTGGACCGCTCACGAAGTCAAGTCATTTTCCTCCAGAAGCAGTATGTGCTTGATGTGCTTGCAGTATCTGGTTGCGGCTTCACGGCCCGACATCGCTCATGTGTGGGAAAGTATTTGAATTGCTACACCAGTGCCATCTACGCAGAGGCGTTGCGTGCTCTTCGCTGTTTACATGGAGCAGCCGACTATGGTCTTGTGATGGACATTCAGCAGACTGCGGGCGTCTCTCTGGTTGGATATTCAGACGCGACTACGCCAACGACCCGGACGAATGTGATGACCAAAGCGCTTGACACGGAAAAGTTTCGACGATGCAGAACTGCCCTGAAGGTCGTGCTAGTGATCCCTGCAAGCGACGTGTCGGTGATTAATCGCTCGCGACAACTTCAGCGTCAAGTGGGAGCGACGTCCTCGATGCGCTGGTGCTGGACACTGCCTTCACTAACGGAGCTCGCGGCCACTGAGGCTGCTTGATGCAGACGAGTAAGGACTGAAGGAACCAAAGTGGCCATGGTCAAGGCGATCATGACTGCCCTCGGCACTCACGCTTGAGTGTGAGTGTGAGATGTATACACAGAAATTTGAGTCCTGTGGACCATAATGCAGCAATATGCATGGGTACGACACGGGTCGTACCCCTCGGTTGCTTTGAGATGACCTCTCAGTAAGCATCTGTGTTTGCAGCACGGACTGCGACTAAGATAGTATATAGCTCAGTTTGAATACGCAGACGGAGACGGCAGTGCCGATGTCGAGCTAGTGAGAACTCACTTCCCATTCAAGAGCCTCAAGCACAAGCTGTCTCCACTCCTCAAGGCCGCGGTCATTCGCCTCCGCCCCCTCTCCTCCTCTCTAAACTACATCAAATTGTTGCCACCACGCGCAGCCGGGGTCGTCTGCCTGCAGGCGCAAACTCTCAAAGGTAGCATGTTTACAATAGCGTGAAAGGTTTGTAGCGATCAGGATGACAGAGAAGAGGAGTCGAGGCAATATTGCGCTTCAGAATTTCAATAGTTCCTTCGCTCTGGACAAGTCATGTCTGGAACGCAGGTCGGGCGACAGGCTCGCTGAACCTGACGCCCTCGTGCCGTGCCTAGCTGGCGGCATGCCAGAGAGGCGCACTACCACATGCCCCGCCCACGACGGGAGCTGCCGTGAAGTCCGACTGATGTCAGGGCCCAAGATGATGCAAAACCGTGTATGTGAAGGAAGGTTAGCAAAACCCGGCACGGGGGCCATGCCCACAACCCACGAGGATAAGACGGCAAGGTGACGTCCCTACAAGGAGATATCGACCCTGCCGACAATCGAGAGAACTATTCAGTCCAACATTTCCCTTGCCAAAGGACAAACAAACGAATATCTTCATTGAGCGTTCTACTGTCCTCCTGAAGACCGAACCATAACAAGGGGGTGTACGACAATATCAAGAAGTCACCAATAATTGTCAGTGGGGGGGGGGAGATTGTATCCGGAAGAAGTAGCTGATGTGGATCACGACGTTTTGGACTTCCTTAAATTGAACCCGTCAGAAGGTCAATTGTTGGGAGAAGCATGACAGTATGCTCTTGCCCCCGCAGCGAACCCACACTTGTGCTGTGTAATGTTTCACTTGGTTGGTACTCGAAGGACGCAGCTAGCAACATTGAATGATGCTCGCTCAGTAGTGCCAGCATTGAATATAGCGGACACCCCAATTCTACTGCTTTAGCTTTCACCGTTCAGCGGCGACCTTTCAGGCTAACTTGATCCTGACGCGTCTGTGATCTCATCAGGCGGTGTCATTGTGTTTGCTGTCTTAGCTGCGCTTAAAGGCTTTTTGTCGCAGCATTAAGGACGTAAAAGGAATACGCAGATCATTTATCCAGCCCGCGATCTCCAACTCAGAGTCCAAGCGTAAGATCGTAGCTGATACCGCAGAGCGAGCTTTTTTCTTGTTCTTGCCACCAACAGTAGCACATGCAGTAGCAATAGAACTGAATTGGGCGAGCCTATCTTAGCACTAAGACCAGCCATCTTCGGATGCAGATTAGGAAAGAACGTGCCTGTAATAATGAAACGGACGTTGCAGTGCAGTCGCAGATGCTCGACGGCCGCCTTTTTTCCTATATGCGTATGACGATAGGACCCTCATGTTTTCCCACCTTCTTCGGTCGCTCGGCAGCCAAGATCGTTCAGGTGGTTATGCCCGCACCATTCCAGAAGTCTGGACGAGGCCAAATTAATTAATTACTGATACATCTGATAATTCATTAACAATTGCTGGTTCGACCATGTTAAACGTGATCGACACTGAGGCACCGAAATACAATGAAGCCTACTAATAGCTACTACGCGATCACGATTCCTATATTAGATATTTGAATTATTCACAAGGGCTCGAACCCTATCTAACCTTCCAGCCTCTCTCCCGAACCCCCACTCAGTTCAGATTATTCTCCAATTCGCAATGACCCTCGAAACCCGTCTTCTTGTCCGCGCTCTCACGACCCTGTAATCTCCTGGGCTGTACTGCTGCAACAGCTTCTCCAAGAACATCAAGTCGGCCAACGGCTGTACAACGTGATCAACCACCTCAAGCGCTACCATCCGACCTACGAGACCGACGCCGAAGGTGCTCGTCGGACTTCGAAACTGCTTTCTCTTCGTCCACGATAGACACGTTCCGCTGGACTGATCGCTATGGACTACCTCCCCCTCAGCTTTTGCGAGCGTGAGTTTGTCCGTCGCAACACCAAACTGCCTCGCATCTGGGTCAACACGTTGCAGCTCTACCTGGACAGAATTGTTGGGACAGTGACGGTTCGTGTCGTCGAGGTGCTCCAAAGCGCTATGGAATTGTCTTGGACGGGTAGACAAACGGTGGTCGACACTACGTGACTATCTACGCCGTGTTCAATGATGCTGTTGAAGCACCCCGCTCGAGCGGCATTCATTAAGACCTCGAATGCCACTCGCGCCGATTTGTCCTTCTGCCGTTTAGCCCGATAGAAGATGAAGGCGACTTGAGCACTCTAAGGTCGATATAATTCCTCGTACGTTCGAAAACGTAAAAACATCTGTTTTTAAGGTCGCGGTAACGCCATTCGTGTCGGTGTTTGGTGGGCGGTGCAACACCCTCCGTAGTGATTGGTTGATATATGTTTTCATCGGTACACGACTCAGGAAGTCGTGTCTTGGTGAACACCGCTGGAAAGGGAGTGATCTTAACAAAGCAAAATAGCCCTTGACATGGATAGCAACACCACAGAAGATATTGCTCTGCTTGGTGTTGTGTGTGTGCATAGATCGTGACTAAACCAACTTAGAGCACTCTCGCGACAAAGTGTACCGAGCGATGGACGCTGTGGTTGCGGAAGTGGACGAGGAATGGGCGTCGTCTTTCTCAACCAGCTCCTTTTCTTCAGCGAATCAACCCGGACACCACGGTTCGGCTTGATGTGGAGCAAAACAATCGTTTTTTATCACGTCTTCCTCGCCTTTGGAGTGACAATTCGATGCCAAAAGTTCAACATCCCAGTGGCTGGTTTTGACCGCACTCACTCGCGGCATGGCCAGTACACTGGCGTCATCCTCACGCTGATCGGTCGCGATGGAAACGGCCTCAACGTTACGCTCGCGATGCCTTGCGTCCACGTGAAAAATAAGGCGAATATGACGTGGTTCTTACTTTTGTGCATCAAAGTTGGTATCAACTTTCAAGGCGTCGCCATGTGCGGCCGTGGAAAAAATCAAGGAGCTGCCCGCAACGTGTGGAGTCCAAGTAAGCATTCAGATCCGATTCTGTACGAGACACATCATCACGAGTATTAAGCGCAAGCTAAAGTTGAACGGCGATGAATTTGAAAATGATGTCTAGCGAATACAAGGGGCAGAAATTACATAGCGGCGTCCGTGTTAAGCTCGGCGACGCTGTCCCGTACGTGGTCATCAATCTCATCGCGAAGATCGCGATGACAAAAGCCATAATGCGTCAAGATCTGCTAATCAAATGGAGAGCCAACAAACTTCAAGTCACATCACATGCGCGGAAGCTGTGGCAGAGTCTGCTGGTAAGTACGACGTTGTTCGGTCGTCGTTGAACGTCTGGTTTGTTGCCCGGCAAGGGCACGCGCGCTACTGACGCGTCGAAACCGATTCGCTGTCTTGCACATGCGCGACGTCAGTGCAAATCGGGATTCCGTGTCGGCACCTCATTGCTGCCCTCCATGCTATCCGATTCACTGGTTGCCTCACACGTGCATTTGATACCGCTTACCTTGTGGACACGTATATGAATCGAGCTCGTTGTGCGTGTATCACCCCTGAGTATTAGCATTGCACCGCCATCGATCTATAAACAAGTAGGGCGTAGTAAGAAGCGCCGGATTGGAAGCGCTGGTGGCAGCAAGTCAGGAACTACCTACAATGCAGCCAGCCAGGTCACAACCGTGCAACATGTCGTCGCCACAGCAACTCGAATGCCTGAGTAAAAACGCAGACTGTCTTGAAACCACTGATCGTACGCAGGATCGGCCAGCATAGCATCGATATTGCGTTTGGTAACGTGAGAATGTTCGTCTTCTCCTTATTCGCGACCACCGCTAGTGTGGCAGCAACCGCTGTCACAGACAAGAATAAGCAGGGAACCCGAATATTGGATTGGAGATTAATACAAATCGTCAGAATCCATTATACAATTAATTACCACTATTGGTGTGCTGCTCTTCGCGAATAAAAGGAGCGGTCACAGGTGACCACAAGTCCTTGTTCCGCATCAAGAACATAACCATATACAGGGGGTGTCCATGCGCTGTCGAAGGTCAGTAAGCACCAGTTTGGCTGCGGAGAAGACGCGCTCACACTCATTTGACGACGGTGGGACGATGCCGACGCCAATGTAGTGCGCGCGTCTTCCCTTCTTGCGCTGCTTGAACGACGACGATACAGACGGCTCCTCGTCCTCAGCGGTCGCTGCTGCGCTGCCCGTGTGCTGTCGGACTCCTTGAATGAGGAGACGGCGATTTTCGCTCAGAGCTGGAGAGTGTATCTTGGCGCTGCAGCTCCACGAGGCCGGTTTCAAGCGCCGGGTAGTTAACAATAGCAGCGCTGGGTACCCATCTGATGGTACGTCTTGCGGACGTGTTCGAAGAGTGGTCGCATAGCAGATAACGTCAGGGTAGAACGTTGAAGCGTCTTGGTGACCGCTTCAAAATGTTCCAGGTCGACTAAAATAGTCAGTTTCTACTCGTCGCCAAAGAAGCGTGGCCAATCAGTAGATATATCCATGTAGCGGCACAGCATCGCGCAGGTACTCGACCATTGAGTATCATTTCTTAGGGCTGGCCCCAGCGGCGTCACACGTCGCAGGGTCAGGCTCCTGAGAATCCAATACTTGGATTAATACATCGGAGAGCAGAAATAATTCATTGCATTAATTCCATTAATTGCTACCAATTCATGCTCGACAGTAGACATGTCCCACAGATCGCGGTTGTATTGCAGACACATGAGCATCTCGAGCTTGGCCGGAGAGAGGCTCCTGCGCACACCAGCTTTGCAGCTGAAAAGAAGCGCTCGCACTCGTCAGATGTCGGCGGAATGTACGCGAGTCTACAAAGTGCGAGCGCTTCGGCACGTTCGACCTCTTGAACACCGCCATGACAATTGAGTTGTTGCCTTCGTTGCCCTTTCGAAAGCGGTCGACCTAAACTCGGCACGCGTCGACATTTCGGCAATCGTTAACGCCTCGCGGCGCTGAATCTTGACGAGACCTTGTTCTAAGTTGGGGTTGTTGACAGTCGGCGCCCCTGCAGTCAGTCGCGTCTTGAGCGCTGAAAATTCGTTCACAACCGGGCCGAACAGTCGGTGCACAGCAGAAAACGTTAGCGTAGACTTCTGCAGCGCCTTCGTAATGCCTTCAAACATCGCCAGGTCCTTGGCTAGTGACTTGAATCGCTCGTGCCCAGAACGCCGCAGCAGGGCTGAAGCTCGTGCTCGACCAGAAGGTTGTGGCACAGCTGGCTAATATCTGGCTGAATTTCAGGTAGCGCTCCGCCATCTCGTACGGGGTGTCGCTCTTCATCAGCGGTGACAGATGGGAGACGCGGCGCAGCTAAGCTCTTACCTCGATTGTTCGAAGCTTGGAATGGGCCTTGGCAATGAGCCCGTCTTCAGCCTTGAGGAAGTAGGTTAAATCGATGACTAGCATAGTCAATATAAGGGGATAATACCCTCCTTCCGGCCGATGTACTGGTTGCCTGACCCACCATGAATTTGACCGCGCTCCAGGGTTTGTTGTAGCGTCAGCGTGTCAGCGATCAGGACGTATTGGCTCTGCGCGCCCAGATCTTCTTCCACCTCCACCGAAGAGAACGCCAGCGGTAGAAAACGACGAGACGAGCACTCCAGGTCATCATAGTACTTGCTTGCGACACCCTTACCGGTATTACCGGTAGTGCCGCTGTCGAATACCGCGAATATCGCGACGTAGGGGGGCTACTACTTATCCAGCCGTCAAGGACGAGGCCACACGCAGGCGGCAGCTCGCGAGCGACATGTTGCTCGCAGCTCGAAGATGAGGATGATGTACCTCGACAGTGTCCTCAGACACTAATGCGTTCTGGCATGTCAGCCGGCGCTCAACAAAGGTGAAGGGGAGGCGGTCGCAGACGGCCCACTCGATTCACCGGTACAGGTCCCTCGTTCTCGTGCTGACTAGGTGTAGGCGTAGCGGGTTCTGGGCGCGTGATGCTTCCTGGACCTCTTGCTCGTGGCGTGGTGCGCGTGGTGGACGCGCCCGAGGCTGTGTGCGCACCGCTAGGTCTACAGCCTCTGGTGAGCAGTTGACTGCAATCGGTGGCACGTAGGAGCTCTCCAACAAGGCAAGACGTCACTAACGCTGTGAGCAAAATGAACAGCGGTCTAAAGTTGGTGAATTGCATGTTTGTGCTCGACCATTGACCCGCTTCTTGGCATGGCCTTAGACATTGGCGTGGCTTCATCCATTCCCGGGCTGATTTCTAAATAATGACGGGATTCGACGGACAGCAGCCACACGCCGTCTATTCGTCAAAAATATAAAGGGTGGTCAAAACAAGTATTGCCTCAACCCGTTAAAGCTAATATACATTAAACCATTCAGGATATCAATTGCGTGTAATGCTCGCGAAAATTTGGCAAAGCGTTGCATACAAAGTTTTACTTATCCATACCTAGAGTAATATATATACACGTACGGCAAGGTTTCTCGGCATGGTCCATACTAAAACTGAGATACATGCAGTCTTGATAAGTTCAAAGTACAGAATTGTGACGACAAGAAGGTCACACGTGCAAATCAAAGCTTACCAAAATTCAAGTTTCCCGGCAAGGTGTAGTATATGAAGGGCTTCGTGGGTCTTCGGCAGCGGTATTCACGCGGGTACAGGCAACATTGCTATCCTGGAATCGCAGGGATCATTGGCCCGGACTTTCAGGCAGTGCACGCCTGGAATCGCAGGCAGTTGTCGCCCGGCGGCGCAGGCAGTGATCGCCCGGAACAGGCAGGAAATATTCACCCGGGAGTTTGACCGGCAGAGAAAATGGCAAGACGTTTGTCCATAAAATTATCGTTGTAGCTCATGGCACCAAGGCGATCTCGTGTTCCACCTCGCCTCGGTCCTCCCAAGTGGCACGGGGCCTACCGATACCGGCCTTTTTGCCGCATATGCCAGTCCTCGAAAGAGGCAGACACTTCAGTAACGGGATCACCTATGAAATTCTTGCGCACGTGCTTCAGTGACCTCGAGGTAGAAGGGAACAGGCTCCCGGAGATGATATCAAGATTCTTCAGGACCCACGCGGGTTTTATCCAGAAGCCAGACGTACTCGCTGCCTTTAGAGAGCCCCTTCGAGGAACCGAGTCTTGATGCAGCTGCTGCGGAGGATGAGTGCGCAAATTCATCTCCAGAATCTTCAGACGGGAGCGACTTCGAGCCTAGCAGCAGCAGTTGCAGCAGCGAGGAAGATGAGTACTACGCCATGACTTCAGATATTGACGACATGGAGATTGTGCGGTCTGCTTGCAGCCGACCATTACCCCGGCCGCTTTGTGAAGAACAGTGCACCACGGGTGCAGAACTTCCTGAAGGTACCACATTGAGAGTGTCGACGAATTGAAATATGGCTCCGACGGCCGGCATATGGCGGGGGTAAATTGGAGTCATTGCTTTGTTGATGCGGGGTATCTCGACAAAAGAGACCTGACGATACTGGAGAACGAAGCACGTGACAAGAGAGCCGCCCGTGGACGCGGCCCGGTCAGAAGCGCTAGCACGATGAGCCGTCCAACGCGAGGAAATGCCGCCGTCGCGGGATTTCCAGCAACGATGAGCCGCCTGAAGTGTCCGCCACAAGTCTCGGAGGCGTCGCCGTATTCCACAGGGTGGGGGGTGGGGCTCTATCGAAAGCTGGTTGGACGTCCAAGCGCCCTCCTGGCCGGAGTCTGGACGCGCGCTACAAATACATTCGTCCTACGACGGAGAAGAAGGGAAGGATTTTCTACTCGGCGAGCTGGCCGTGTTAAGGTACATTGAGGATATGAACGTGCGTGAAACCACATCCGCACACGTAATTCAGGACACAACTCAAGGCGGAGAGATATAGATAACGTCCCAGGTTGGTTACTACCGTTTAACTAGCTTCGTGCTTGTTATTATTATAGGGGCTGTTGTTGGTTACCGTGAGGGCGGAGACGGTGAGGTCATCGGTGTAGCTGCCATCCAGGCAGTCTTGGCCGATCGCAGGGAACAAGAAAACACACAAGCACTCTACATTCAGGAGCCGGCAAACCATCGTGGTGACTTGCTTTGGGAAACTTCTAGTGCCTAATGTTGTCCTTTGTTTGCTGCTGACACAGGCGTTGGTGTTTGTGCTACTGCCGATGCATCGCAAAACGGTGCTGGTAGAGTGACCGGCGGCACCGGTGTGGGTGCCGTCGTGTCCGGGCGTGGTGGGCGAGGGCATGGTGCGCGGGGTGGACGCGGAGGCCGTACGAAGCGGCATGTGGCAACCACGTCCAGCGCCGATGGTACGGCTTGAACGAGGGGGTGACAAGGTGTATACTGACGTACGGGTTGGTGCTGCTGGGTTTGTAGGGGGCGCAGACGTTGGTGGCGATGCAGGTGTGCGGGCCGATAGCGTCAGCGCGGGTGCAGTCGTGTCCGGGCGCGGTGGGCGAGGCTCCTCGCGAAAGAGTTAATGACGGTTGTCTTCTGCATCTCTGTCCAGATCTCTTCACACCACTGCATGGCTTGAAGCTGGTCCACGGCGTACGCATCCTTCTCAATAGGATCGCCGCGGCTTATATTATCGTATACTACTCCGTTTCACAATAAGAGCATGATACCACTGTGTTTCGTGTTTCATATTAAGAGCACGAAAGTTATACTTGGTCTTAGTATACTATGGCTATCTAGAAAACAGATGGTGCAGAGAGTATTTGCTCGGCTCTGTCCGAGCAGCGGATCGAAAGGGGGAGTCTTCCCTCCCGCTCCAGCCGCGCTTTGCTCATGTGGCGCGGCTTGAAGTCGTTGTCTCCAGCGTGGTTAATGCATTCGTCCATTGAGCACTGGAGAGAGAGGACTGTGCGCGTTGGGCCCTCCCAAAAGGCGTCCGTCACCGCCTCGATGAGCTCGTCAATTTTACCCGCGTTCTTTTTCCTTTGTATCGCCTGGATCGAATTAAACAGCCCCAGATCAAGCACGTTGAGATCGGGGCTGTTTGGCGGCTGGCACTTGAGGCGGATCGCGTATCCGCACTGAGCAACGGCATCGAGAAACGCCGGGTCCTCCGGCGCGATGTGTGCTGGAGCGTTGTCTTGCTGAATGGTTATAGGCTCATCGGTGGGCCATCGCTCTCGGAGGGCTGGCAGCAGCTTCGTTGTCAACATGTCTCGGCACTTGGTCTTGTTGACTGACACTTCCTTGGTTATGAGCGTCCCAGCTGGCCGTCGGGAGGAAGATCGCTGCGCTGCGACGCGCTCCACAAATGCCCATATTCCCACTTTACCGTCGAACACCTGCTGCTTCTCCATGTCGTATCGCGGACGACCAACTGCAGCCAGAAACATCACGCGCGTGATAAAACGTTTGCTGCGCAGTTTGCGAGTAGGCGCGGGTTCATCAGGAAGCAGCAAAAACCGGCGC
>KV726158.1:13664-24767 GCA_000500225.2 Phytophthora pinifolia
CAATCACAGCCTCGTTTGCTTCATTTCCACCTATAGCGCACCGATTTTCGAGTTTGTTGCTCTTATTATGAAACAGAGTAGTACGCACTTCAGCTGCTTCTTCCGGTACAGCTTCTTGAAATGCCTGCATCCATTGGCAGCAGGAACGCCGTCGTGTTGGGGGGCAAGTACTGCACGCTGACATTGGATGCGTGAGCTCGCTGGTTGTGGGACGAAGCATTATCTACAAGCAGGAGTATGTGGCGTCCAGCTGCACGCATATCAAGATCCAGCCGCAGGAGCCATTTACGAAACACGACGCCAGCCATCCAGGCCTTCTTGTTCGCCTTGTACTGGAAGCCGCACTGCTCGGGTGTTAGCTTTTCGAAGCAGCGCGGCTTCTGTGCACGCTCGAGGTACAAAATGGGCTGGGCATCAGACCCATCAGCGTTGGTTGTCAGAGCCAGCGTAATGCGCGTCTTCTTCTTCTTCAAGCCTCGCATGTGCTTCGTGCAAATTGAGCGCGCTGGGGCCATAGCAAAGCAAAGCCCGGTTTCATCCATATTATAGATGTCCTCCGGGGTGTAGTTTTCAGTAGGGGTCAGCAGCGGCTCACGGCCTGCGGAAGCGTCCGCAGATCCTCCTTCGTCATGCCTTTCGCGAAAGCGAAGGCCGTGGCGCTTCATGAACTTGGTCAGCCAGCCGTCGGAGAAGGATAGATCCCACGCGTCGCACAGCTGCATCTGCAGCCCCTTGGCCTTCATAATGGTCAGCTCTCTTGCCAGACATATATTGCGGGACTCTAGCTTAGATATCCAGGCCCAGAGGTGCTTCTCCAGTCGGGGTAACGTCACTTGAACCGCGCTTCGTCGCGTACCATCGCCGTAGTCAGTACTCATGATAGTGGCCTTGCTCTTGAGAATCTGCCCACGGTGGTCCTGGCCAATTTGCGGTGGAGCTTAAACGTTGTCGTAGCCCACGCAGCTAGATTATTTTGCCTCATTCCAGGGGAAGCAGCTTTCTTATCGATGATGGCCAGCTTCTGCTTGCCGGCTAGCCAGTCCATGCTCGCCCACTGGTGTGCTTTGGAAGTGAGGGAGGATCGAACCGGAGCCTGTTGCGTTTCCCGCCTCCGTTTGAAATTCAAACGGGTCTCTACAAAGTGATATATCTAATATGTATAAAACAGCTAGAGGTTATAGCGGGACTACGGGGACGAGTTGCGGAGCGGAATCTGAAACAGCCACAGCGTACCCGACCCAAGGCAAAGTGGAGTGTGCGACAGTAGGTAAGAAGACAGAGGAGGAGAGGGTCGTCCTCACCGATTTCTCGGGGGTTTCGAGCTCACTTCTCGTGGAGCACGAAACACGAAATACCACAAACGAACAAAAATGCGGACACTAGCACCCTTTTACGAAATCACCATTTTCCAATCCCATTTCTGCGTCAACCCACTTCAACAAAGCGCAATTAACAAAGTGCATGGAACTCTGGGCTGCCGAGGGCGTCGGCCGCGGCATCCTCTCGTATGTGGACCTTCCTACGCTTGAGGCTGCGCTGCAATTCATCTTCTCGTCTCCAGAGCTTGGAGGGTAACTAACCGACGCGACACTGTGGACGCTCCTGTCCAGCTTGCACTTGGACGGACCGCGAGACGTCGAGTTGACCGTGGAGGAGAGAGCAGAGCAACGAGAACTCCAGACAAATCCCGATAACACATGCTCGAGGCTCGGACAATCACTCCGGTGCAGAAATCCCCAGTTGCCTCGAGCTGCAGCAGTTCCGGCAGTCGCTGAGCGACCGTCGGCGCCACGAGGTCGTGCATGTAGTGCGGGGCGACCTTCGGCATGTGCAGAGCGTGGGCAGACAAGCACTAGACGGCATCGTGTTCCCCACGAACCCGCATCTGACCAACCACTTCGTGGGCGCCGCGGCCGCCGTTTTCCGCCGCGCTGGGCCGGGCCTCGAGCAGTTCGTGAGAGGACCGGCTTCCCGCGGCGCTCGGCGAATCAGCTCTGCGGTGGTCACGCCAGCCTTCGACGCGGGCGTGGACAGACTCGTGCACTGCGTTGGCCCCAGCGTCTATATGATGCACTGCTACGAGCTGCTGGACGCCACGTACCCCCAGAACGCGCTCGACGCGGTGCAGCACGAAGACTTGCACTGCGTCGCCATGGCATCAATCTCCACCGGCAAGCCTCCGTGTGTCACCCGAATTGGGCGGTCGAGTGGCCATGCGTGCGGTGCAGCGGTTCTTGGTGAGGAGCAACTGGCAGGGGAAAATCGCCTTCGTGTGTAAGGAGGAGCGAGTGCTGAAAAGGTTTACGCACGGAAAGAGCGCGGTGATGGAGATGTTCAGCGTCGTCTCGCCACTCCCTAGCGATGAAGAGGGCTATCGATGGATGGAAAACTGAAGTTCTTATTGTTGTTTTCACTAAGGAGCACAGAGCTTCAGTGTTGCGAAAAAGAGGTTGGCAGTCAAAATCAGGGTTGCCGATTATTGCATTGATATATATTGTAACACATAGCAAGGAATAGATTATTGAAGCCAACGACGAGAAGAAGCTCAATAGATTATTGATAAACTGAATAGAAACGAATAGATTATTGGTGGCAATTGCAGTAGATTGACTGGTTACCTACTCAGTGCTGGCCACCGTACTCGCATCCCAATACCCCTCGTTCTGCTTCAGAAATAGCAACATCTCGCGGGTGTATGGTTGCAGACGTTGACGCTGCAGTCCAAACGTGGTGCGAGCGACGCTAAAAATAGCTCAACCACGTTTGACGTCGGCGGGATCGACGCGATCATCTCGTAGTTGGGCTGGTGGTCCTCCAAGCGACGGCGCTTCTGCAGTCGCTCGACAAACGACTCGTGATGGCCGTCCTCCTCTTCTACTGGACCAGCAAGGAAGGGATGCAGAGCCGCCTTCTCCGTACGGCTTAGGCGCTTCGCTTGGCCATTCAAAACCCGCACGCATCCCGCTTCAAAATCGGGGCTGTGGACAATATCAGCTCGCGGTTCTAAATACAAAAAGCCATACAAAGCTTAATTTATCAACAAAGATATAACACGAGACTGTTACTTACCGAGATAGCGCGCATACAGCGGCTTTGCTGCGATGATCCCGTCAAACCATACGCGCACGTCGAGAAGATTGACGTCCTCTGCTTGCAGTGCCTTGAACACGGACTCGACGTCCTTCAGGTCGCCAAGCAACTTGCGTAGTCGCCGCTTGGACGCCGCGGACGGCAGAAGTTCTGACAGCTCTTCGTCCTCCGCATCAATAAAAGGGAGAAGCTCAAAATAGCGGTTGAGCATAGCAAAGGTTGAGCCCCACCGGGTGTGCTGACGGATGATTGGTCGGAGGTCGGTCTTAAATCTGTAGCCAAAAAATAAACATGAATTACGTCTATAACCTATCCCAACAAGAGTATTTACAAAATTGACACATATGTACCGGAGCTTAGCTGACTGGTTCAGCGTCCGTAGCTTGACCATGAGCGCCTGGACTTGGTCGAGTTCATCAGCGAGTTCACCGAGGTGTGCGGCCACAGCTCGGTTGAGTATGTGGCTCGCACACCTGACCAACGGAATTCCTATCGAAGTTGCAAGGCGGCGGTTTACGGAGCAGTTGTCTCCCACCAGGAAGAGGCACTGCTCCAAGCGCTTTTCATAGTCGCGAGCCAACATCGTTGTTAAGAAGGCGTGATGCGTGGCCGCTGAATGGTCTTCGTCCTCTTCGTTAACGAGTGAAGCCATGCACAGAAGCGGGCGCCTCACCACCCCACCAATCTCATACCACGCGAACACCGCGACGAAATGCTCAGAGTTGTGGCTCCACCCGTCAAACATGAGGCCGAAACGATCAGGCATCTCGGCAGCGATCGACCGCTCAACGGTGCGTGTCACTGCTTCGATAGCGCGCCGAAGCGTCTCAGCGCAGACGGGCTTGAGATTCGTGTATCTGATATATCGCTAGTTGCAAATATGATGTTAATCAGTCACTTTAGAAAGGGCATATACACAGAGATTTAGGTGCGTACCGGCGAGCAAGTTTGCTCTCGTAGAAAGAGAGAGGCAGATTGCACTTGATGATCAGCTCCAACCAGCCGAAGAGGTTCTGGGCAGAGTGCCGGACGTAATGAACGACCGAACCTGTCTCGCCGGGAGTAGCCGCCAGCATTTCTTCGGCGAACGCTGGGTGCTCGCGCCTGATGTGCTGCATCAGGTTCGTGTAACCTGTACCGGTTACACGCTTCCGGACAGCACCGCAACGGCAACGAAAGTACTCGAGGGTCACCTCGTCGTACCGGTCGCGGCACGGCCGGAAGTAGAAGTCGGCCACCTGTCGATTCGAAAAGGTGGTTGGCGTTAGGGTGCGAGGGGCAGCGAGCATTTTGGCGGTTATTGCGGGCTTCGGTTTGTTTTCAAATGTGAGAATGGATGATGTGCTCAATGTCCTTTCCGCTTGACTTTCAGCAACCAATCATCGCGGGATGGTTGGCTGCTGGGCTCGCCAATAGATAATTGCAGATAACAGGGTTGGAGCAATAAATAATCGATTGTAACCGTTAACCGCAAGAAAATAAATTATTGTTTCACATCTATTGCAATAATTGCGACACCAATTTATTTTTCGGCATCCCTGGTCAAAATGTAGTGTTTGGTGAACGAAAAGAAGGTAGATAGGATAGCACGATTGCCTGCTACATTCACTTAGCCTAACAGAGTGAAGGTCCTTTGGAAAGCACGGGTTCATACTTGTCGGCCAAACAGAAGCTCACTCTGCAACTTGTCGCCTCACTCACAGCGGACAGTCTCAGCTGCAGCAAATGAGCCAAGCACTCCTGGTCAACATCTCAACTTGGATGCAAATATGGTCCGCGGAAGAAATCGGGCGCTCGATCCTCTTCTACCTGGACATGTCAAGCATCGATGCCGTTTTGTACGTCATTCAAGCAGCACCGGAGCTCCATGGATACCTGCAAGACTCTGTACTATGGACTCAGCTCTCCCAATTGCACTTTGGTGGTCAACGAGACTCCGAGCTGCAGGTTGAACGCGGCTTCACCCAAGATCGCGGCTGGCAGTGGGCCAGTCGGGAGCGTATTTGTGTGGAACTGGAGGATTTCTTGAAGTCGGTGGACGACTTGAAGCTCTTTGACGAGACAGTGCCGATCTTGCGCGATGACATCGGCCGTATTGACAATATCGACGGCAAGCCTCTGGATGGAATCGCGTTCCCAACGAGTTCGTACCTGATGAATCCACACACCGGCGCTGCTGGTGCGGTTTTCCGTCGTGCCGGGCACGCCCTCGACGACTTTGTGAGTGATCAGTCCTTTCGCGATCAGCTCCCCATCGGATCGGCGATGCTTCCAACGGGTTCTGCAATTGTCACGCCTGCCTTTAACGCTAGGGTGAGCAAGCTCATTCATTGCGTTGGACCCGGTGTTGGTGCGAGGGATTGCTACAGGCTGCTGGCCCAAACGTACGCAAGCGCTATCGACTGTATGGCAAGCGAAGATCTCGAGTGCGTTGCTCTGGTCTCGATTTCGACGGGAAATCTTCGCGTTCCCTGTGAGAAGGCAGCTCAGGTGGCGTTGCGTACGATCCAGAAGCTCCTTGTCTCTGGTACTTGGCAGGGAAAACTCGCGGTGGTTTGCAACGATGATCGCATGAACGAATCGTTTTTAGACGAGAAGAAGGCTGTGCTGAAGAGCTTCAACGTAATGCCACCACTCCCAGCTGCCGATTCAGTGAATCGCTAGATCGACAGGAATTGTGCCTCCGATGGTTCGTTCCGAAAAGTGTGCTTATCATTATATAAATTTTATTTTGAAGAAACTTGCATCACCTTGAAAGTGAGAAAAGTTGTCAGCACTGGCGAACAACAGCACAGGTCCAAGGTGCCGACAAGTGTATCTCCGATTAACAGTGTTAGCGGTAGTTGGTGGAGCCACGTCTGCTTTCGCCGCTCAAGAATTCCTCACAGACATATGAAACAATGGGGAATGTTATGCTTTGTTCTGTAGTTGTTAAAGATCAACGCTAAGCAAGGTATTTGCTAGGACCAAGAAGTCGGTCGACTGCTCTCCTGTAACTAGAAAACATTGCGCTCGCTCCGCTTCACCATTTCAGCAATGAGCGACGTCTCGAGTTTAGGACATTGTTGCTTCTTCCCGCCGGCTAGAATGGCCAGCGAGGTAGAAACTCTTGCGGAATATTAGGAAACGCCAACGTTTTGTTGAAACTCTGCAGGAGCTCCTCCTTCTGCTTTGCGAACGCCTTTAGCACAGGTTCATCGTAGCACACAATGGCGAGTTTCCCTGTCCAATGATTCGCTCGCAAGAACTTCTGCATTGTGTGTAGCGCCACTTGCGCTCCTTCCTGACTTGGCACGCCCATGTTCCCCGTCGAGATCGAGGCCATCGTCACGCACTGAAGTTCCTCATGTAAAATCGCGCCCATGGCGTTCTCGTACGTCGTCGCCAGTAGCTCAAAGCAATGCGGCATAGTGATCCGCGGTCCAACACAGTGAATGAGCTTGCTCACTCGAGCATCAAAACCTGGCGTCACCACCGCCGAGCCCGTGGGTCGACGGCCTCGGAACGACGGATCATTGACGTGGTCGTGCAACCCTCTCCCTGCACGTCGAAAGACAGCCTGGGCAGCCCCCACATAATGGTTGGTTAGATGGGAGTTGGTCGGAAATGCGACGCCATCTAGTGGCTGCCCGTCGATGTCGTTGATGTATCCGATATCTCCTTCCAGGATCTTCACAACTTCTTCGAACTGTGTCATTTCATCTTTGGATTGCAGAAACTCCTGCAATTCCACACAGGTGCATTCCCTCTGCGTCCAGTCCCAGCCACGATCTCGAGTTGGTAGGGCTAGAAATCGTAACTCTGGGTCTCGTTGGCCTTGAAAGTGCACGTTTGACAATTCCGTCCATAGTGCACTGTCGTGCAGGTATCCGTGGAGCTCTGGAGTCGCTTGGAAAAGCTGCAGAACGGGCTCGAAACTCGACAACTCGAGGTAGAACAGGATGGAACGGGTCACATCTTCCACTGCAAACACCTGCAGAGCGGAAGACGGCGAGGCTGTCGCCATTTTGCCACAAACTTGTGCCACACAAGGCAAGTGGCTCTTTGAGATCTGACTTTTTTCAAAACCTGCAGAAACGCATGTGGGTTGAAAATAAACCTGTGGAAATGTCTACAGCTTTAAGTTGCGTCCAGAAGAGTAAAACATCAGGTTCTACCCAAAAAACATTGAAGCATAAAGCAAAACCGGAATCACAAAATACTTCTCTGAAAATAGCTGTCGTGGTCTTGCCGTCAACAAAGGTGCTTTTAGGCAAAGTCGCCTAGTTCAGACTTGTCCATTAAGCCACCGATGCAGAGCACATTCTTCTGGCGATTGGCCACCAGTACCTCCGACAGCAGACTATTAGACGTGTCACCTGAAATCACAGTGTTCTTGTTCTTGGCCAGTGATCCGAGCATATCCAGCTTCTGCATCTTGAGCATGTACTCGCGGTACTTTTCCAGCTTTGTCACAGCTGCACCCTCCGCTTGAGCGATAATTTCCGTAGCTTTCGCTTCAGCTGTAGAGCGGATTTCATTCGTGATAGCGTCAAGCTTCATCTGAAGCGCGGCTTTCTCCGCGTTGATGACTTGGATCTCGGCATCACAGTGCGCGTTGATCCCATTCGAGATCCGAACCGTCTCAGCTTTGATCTTGGCGATCTTCAGCGCTGCCTCGACGTCGCCGTTGTTGCAGATGACCGTCGTCTTTTGGCTGATTTCTCCATCGGCAAGCTTGGTTTGGGCGTTGATCAAGTCGATACCCTTGCGGATTTCAGCGCACTTTGCCTTGCTCGTCTGCTCCTCCTCCATGAACATCACGCGGCGTCTCAACCTGGTCGTATCGAGCTCCTCCTTGTACTGCAGCATCTGCATGTCGCTCAGCTGCTTCATCTTCTCTTCCTTGATCGCACTCAAATGCGTCGTGCGGTTCTCCATCTGCGTCTGGAACTCGAGCGGCAGCGTCACGTTTGTTATGGCAACACTGGTGATCTGCACGCCGTAGGTATTGAACTGCTCGTTCAAGCTGCGCTTGATGTCTTCAGTGACGCAATACAGAACCTTCTTCTCGCTGGGATCGTCGCCTTCCTCCTTCTCGTCTTCGTCCTCTTTCGGTGGGTGGAACTCGTCAATCGCTCGAGAACGATTCGTGCGGGCGTTCAGAGCTCCTGTTGTGAATCTCTCACGCATCGTCCCATCCCGAAGCTGGTACACTTCAGTATGCTCGACACTGCGTGCCAAAGCTCTCACCGCTTCATCTTGTGCAGCGCGCAGCTGAATTTCAAGTCCATTTGGCCCCAGTTCGTACACAAACCTGCGAACGAGGCCTGGATCCTCGCCCTTCGCCTCGTCGCCCATGATGCGTAGAATCAAGCACATGTCGATCCCCACAGTCACGTCATCTGCGGTCTTGCAGCCCTTCACGGGTGTATCAAAGACAATGTACTGCTTGGTCACGAGCTGAGAAACCTGGGTGAAAAGCGACGCAAAGTGCATGCCAGGAGGCCACACGGGTGTACGTGTACCATCCCGCTTCACGTAGTCAATATCGCGTCCTTGATGCTGCACAAGAGCGTAAGTTCCTTCGGGCACGCGAATGTAGGGTTTGATTGGACTTCGGCCGGGATTAATGATCACCACGGTGTTACCATGGCGACAAGCACCGTACAAACGATTCACGCCATCCACACGCCACGTGCTTCGATACAAAAGCCGCGTTTGTAGCTGCGTTGGCAGCGGGTCATCGTACTGCTTGCTTCCCCCACAGCCCATGAACTTCGACGGACTGGAACTGGGAGAAAAGTCTGCTCTGAGAACAACGATCGAAAGATTTTGACTATGTGGGAAAGGAATCGGGACGGTCCCATCTTTTCTTTCTCAACGGCAGGTCAAGATTTGTCACCTTGCATTTTCGTCACAGTTTAGACACATCTTTTCAATATCTGGTTTTGCGTTCACTTCTTGAAAGACCAAAAGCGGAAATGGCTCGCCGAAGTGCTACTCGCTGCGAACGCTCTAACCACTTGGTGCAAAAAGACATTGGCAAGCCGATCCAGGCGATGGGGGTTTTCAATGCTCAAGTGACGGACGGCCAGATCCCTATCGTCCTCACGCCCAACGACCCAATGATCATGACGTTTTTCATGAAGATCCCCTCTGGCCTGTAAGCTACCAGAACTGCGTGCAACGTCCATGCAGTAACATGTTAATGATACTTGATGTTGGTACTTGCAGGTGGGTGCTCAAGCAGAAGTGGAATGCCCACGCAGGCATGTTAAAACCGGGGCTAAAGGTGCTCTGGCCGTCGTGGTACCGTGTCTCGCACGTTGTCACGAAACAGGCTGTAACCTACTCGAACCCCGTGCGCGGTTGCCCCACGTCCGACAACGTCATGGTAGATATTGCCATCTCCATCAGCTTCCAGATTGGCCCAACGGAGCAGGATGCCTACACGTTCGTGTACTCGCTGGGAGCTCATCGCTTCGACGAACTTCTTTACAGTCTGACCGAGGAAGCCATTCGAGGTCTTGTGCACTCGGTTCGCCACGATCAGGTGCACGACCTTCGCGAGGAGTTCGCAGTGGGGATGAAAACGGACTTGAATACCAAGCTCAAGTCATTCGGCGTTTTCATTCAAAACGTGAAAGTGACCAACGTGGATCTCCCCCCTGCGTTATCGCACACTTTGGAGGAGACGACGGCTTTCAAGACGCGGATGGAAGAGCAGGAGAAAAACCAGGAGAACCAGATGCGAATCCTCCTGAATCAAGAAACACAGAGGCTCACAGCGTTGGAAAAGGAGAACGAGCGAGCGATTCAAGATCTGGAGGCGGAGTGTGTGCGCGCTGCGATAATCCGCGACGAAAGGCGCACGGAAGCCGAGGCCAAAGCTCAAGTTAAGGTGGCCCAGCACATGTCCCGAAACGAAAACAAACTCAATGCTGCAGAAGGATTCAGGGACAATGCTGTCTCCAGCGCGATGGCAAAGGCTGCGGAGCGTAAAGCGGTGCCATCTGTGGAGCTTGAAAACCTTAAGTCGAACTATGATCGGTTCGTCACTGCAGCCAAGGTGAAGGCTGACGCGATAATTGAAGCCGCAGAGAAAGAGGCGACCAAGATTCTGGCGAGCGCTGAAGCAGAGGGAAAATCGGCTGCGTTCCTGGAGACAAAGCGCCAGTACGACTACAGCCAGAAGGAAATTCAAATGGAGATGGCACTAGTGGAAGCCGTGCCGCTTGTTGTTAGCGGGAAGAACGGCGACGAACTCATTCAACGCACGTTCATGAAGGCCGTGCAGCCGGCGAGTTGACGGGCGTGAGAGGGCGAAGACGCACTTGACCAAGCGGTGGACCATCGCTAACTGTGGAGTGATTTGGCGGCGCGAGCGGCTTTTGAGACGAGAAAACAAAGTGTTGCCCTGGCAAATCTGGAACTAATAACGTTGAATATTCTTGAACAACCGATAGGAATTGTTTACCCGAGTCGTTGGCAGTAAATCATACTTCGAAGCACGCGACCTTCTCCAGTAACCTTCTCGCTGATGGAACATTGCGGCTCAAAGCCTCTAAGCCTGCATCACACTGAAGATATCTCGTCCAAAGGACGACGAAGTCGACGCATTCCAATTGGCAACGTCTGTTTTAGTTGACGTTGAAGTTATCGACCAATGGTG
This sequence comes from Phytophthora pinifolia, assembly GCA_000500225.2. NCBI lineage: Eukaryota > Oomycota > Peronosporomycetes > Peronosporales > Peronosporaceae > Phytophthora > Phytophthora pinifolia. The sequence continues at coordinate 24,409 of KV726158.1, forward strand.
TCCGAGCAACGGGGCTGGCTCGCGGGTCAACATGCCGATTACCACGGCGATGGTCCACATTCGTGATTGCGTACCGGACCAAAGGCTCCGGGGTTCGCAGTTCGAATGCGATGCGTTTTGGGACAGGAGAAGCGATGGTAGCGCGGCGACGAAGGTGCGGATGCTCGGGAAATATAGTGTTGCTGATTTGGTTCAGTCTGTTTCCTTCGTGGAAGGCGTTTGCAGGTGGGCTCGGCCATTGCACCTGCTGACAGACATGAAGACACGATACAGTTGGTGAAAGACATGCATTGATTCGTTACACTCGCTGTACCGCGTGGCGGCGTAGTGGAGACGTGCATTGCGTGATTGAGTGCGTT
>AWVW02012189.1:0-12689 GCA_000500225.2 Phytophthora pinifolia
GGCACCTCTTCTGCTGCATTTACTGCTCATGTGGTGAAAATTCTCGTCCAGACTTTATCACTAACATGATAATACTTACGTACTTCGCGACCGTGCTGCAGTGATCTCCGTTGAGCACAGCGCCTGAAGACGTCGAGAAGCAGGCCAACAATAATCAGCGCTGCCTTCGCAACAATAGAGTGGTGTCCAAATTTACCGTTCATCTGGGCGGTTGCAAGTCCTTTATGAATCACTGCTCTTTTGGGGGGGTTGATCACTCGGCGGAGACTTGTCATTTTACTCTGGGTGCGAAGGTGAACGAAGCGTTTGGTGACTTGAGACGCTCATGCCACCGTCTCCAACGAAGCTTCGAGGTCCGACCGTGACCACGTCGCTCGAGAAGGAAGATGTGGGTCAGTTCCGGTCCATTTCAGTGAGCGACTTGGACGATCACAATGACATCGAGATGATCCACACGACCGAAGTGGAAGAAGACGTGTCTCGCAATCCACGACGAGAAGAAGAGCAGCCCATGACCAAGGAGAAGCGGCTGGCCTTCAAGCAGTTGGAACGCTGGCGAGTGGTCATGAAGAAGCGCTCCAAGAGACTCCGGCGCAGCAATCTCCGCTGGAACGCCAAGACCCAGGCGTGCGACGATGAGGTCGAGTTTGACAACCTCTTCGGCAGCAACAGCTCCTTCGGACGAGAGGTAGATCGCACTGCACGTTTATTGAGGTCTTGACAGCTACAATACTAATGACGTCGCTGTCCTAACAGCTTCAAGTCGTGAGCTACCCGTGGCCGATCTGGGTCTTCGGTCTGCTGATCATCATGGGCGCCTCCGTCTTTGTCCACAGCGTGCAGAGCCAAAGAGACGACGATGGGGCGCACAAGAACGCCAACTGGTGGAAGTATCTCGTCGCGGTCGCCATCTACGTCTTGGGCGTCGTTCTGCTCGCGAATGGCCGAGTGGAGACCTTCTACATGAACAAGGAGCTGTCTCGCCTGTCGGTCCGCTCCAACAAGCCTCTGTGCTTGAGCACGCGCTACCTGCGCGTCGTGGATCGCGACCTTCGCCACATCAGCAACATCCGCGTCGAAGCCTCGGGCGAGCACAGCGGAGACATCGACACTCGCACGTACAAAGTTTACTTCGACTTCGACGATGGCTCGCACGTCACGGCACTTGAAAGTCGCTCCAAGCAGAAAACAATGCGTCGCTGCCGCCACATCAAAGCGTTTGCGGCAGTTTGTCCACCTGCCCTTGCGCCAGCTTCCGACCACTTTCAAGCACCGCTGAAAGCAGGATCGGCAGGCTCTCCGCTTCGCCACGCCATCACTTCGCCCGCCAAGCTCAGTCTCGAGTAGCAGTCAAGACGCCAACGTGAACGGCTTGACCTCCCTGCATCTCTCTTTCTAACAAAACGTCAAGCTGTTCAGTTTTATTTGTTGTTCGGTGCGGAGATTGCCCCCTTCTCAAAACGCTCTCGCTAACTTCCTATACTATTCATCTATGTCCCACGCTGTCACCGCCAGGCCAGCCGCACTGCGTCCTTGTGGCCCGTGTAAATTGCGGAGTTGTATCGATTATTGGAGGTCCTTGGGCTCTTTGAACATGACCACGACGCACGTCACGTTGTCTGTCGAGCGCTGGTGGAAGATCGCGTGCTCCACGATGGCCTACAGAACAAGCCAGCCAGCAGTTAAAACACAGCCGCAGCAACAGCAACAAGACCAGCTTCGCAACGTACCTCCACTGCACGCTGCACATCGCCAAGCTGTACGATCTTCTGACGCAAAAAGTCCACCGCTTCCTGGTCCTTCATCACGTCGTACAAGCCGTCACTGGCCAGCATGACGAACTCGCACTCGTCCGTAAGCTCCGTGACTGTAATCTCCGGAGTGGGGATCACCAGTGGGCCCTTGAGGATGTCGTTCGGGTTCACGGGCAGCTCCTGGGATTCGTATTCACTGCGCGGCTTCGAGTCCAAGTCCTCCTTGGGCGGCTCCGGCAGGTCGAACGTCTTGAACGGCGCGTCTCCGAACGCACGAGACACGGCGAGTTCGCCCATGATGCGGCCGTGGATCACGAAGCCGCCCGTGTCGCGAATCCGCTGCGCCTCGTCTTGCCGACTGGGTTTGTGGTCGTCCGAGAGACGTTCGGCCTTGCCCCCTCGGCTCAGAACCGTCCGCGAGTCGCCCACGTTCGACACGAACATGTACTTGCCGGCAACCAGCACCGTCGTGGCGGTACTGCCGGCCTGCGGTCGCTCCGATTCGTCCAGGAACTCCTCGTCCGTCTTCTCGAAGGCGCCGATGAGTCGCTGCGTGATCATCGACAGCAGCTCCTCCGGCGACTCGTTAAGCAGCGGCTTCAGCTCCGCCTTCTTCATGAAGAACGCCTCGATAATGTTGTGGTGCAACACGTCCCCCAAGAACGCCGAGGCCTCCTCGCCGCCATGGCCATCGTAGACCGCAAAGTACGACTGCGGGTGCATGCCCAAGAGGCTCAGCGACTCGATGCACAAGTCCTGGATGATGGTGTGTGCGTCCTCCATGTGCTTCCGCGCGCCCATATCCGCGTGCGCGCCAAAGTCGAAGCGGTTCACCGTCAAGCACGTCTGCGCGACGAGCAAGTCGTCGCCAATCTCAAGTCGGTACGGCTCCTGGTAGCTCCCCACCAGCTTCATGAACGTGCCGTTCGTCGAGTTCAAGTCCACCAGGTAAAACTGGTTGGTCAGCTCGTCGAACCAGATGGCCGCGTGCTTGCGCGAGAGCTCGCCGTCTCCAGTGTGGATCTTGTTGTCCGCCGAGCGGCCGATGCCCGCGCCTTCCCGTCCAATGGTAAACTGCGAGCCTGCCAACTTGCCACTCAGCGCCGACACTTCCAGCGTCTGCGAGGGCTCGTGGAACGCCGTCACCAAGAAGTCCGACTTGCCCACTCGGAACGCAACGTGCGGCTCCAGCGGCCACTGCATCCGGTCTTCGGCGTCGTCGTCGCCATTCCCGTCGCACGGACTCAATCGGACAAAAGTGTCACTGGAATCGTCGCCATTGGCCAGGTAGAACCTGCCGCCACTGTACAACACTCTCGCGTGGTCTTTGTCATTCAACAATTTGTCAGCGGGAATGCTTGCCGCATTGTCAGCACTGCGGCCAATTCCTCCTCCATTCGTGTCGAAACGGAAACTCGTGACAGCGTCTTCTTCCGAAAAAGCCGTCATTTTTAACACCACGTTGGTCCACTTTTGCTCCAAAAAGGAGGCCACCTCTCCGTTGAGGCCGCCGCTGATTGGCGGGGACGAAGTGGAAGAAGACGCCGAGTGCCCCGATTTCACGGGCGAAGGAGGAGGTTCCGCGGCGTTTTCTTCCACTGGGTCTTGCACTTCCATTTCGACATCTTCACCGTCGCTGGCAACTTTGCTGTTTGGGGCGCTTTTGCTCTTGCTTTTGCTTTGGCTGCGGTCGCTGCTGTGGCCGTTGGACATTCCGCCGGCGCTGCTGGTGTTGGAGCGTAAGAGGCGGTGGACGCCCGAGGTGCGTGCACGAACGAAGGACGTGGTATTGCGGGCATCGGACCCTATTGACAAGAGATGTTGCCACGAACATCGCGTTAGGATAATTATTATTGTCAACGGCATTTTTGTACGTACCGGGAGCTTCCAGCCCCAAAGTGGACGACCGGCGGCGGTCCAACTCGTGTTCGTGTTTCCTCGCCGCTGGCAAAAAGTGGCAAGAGAATAAAATGTCAGTGGCTGTTTAGTTGCTAGTGCCGTGCCACATTTTACCACTTTACCTTTCATCTTGAGTGTTTGCACATCGTGGCCCTGGCCGTCTGCCATGGTGCTTGGTGGCAAAAAGTGATCGGGTCCCAGAGGCTTGAAGTCTTCTCGTTGGTGCTTCCTTCTCTCGGCGGAGACTCAAGCGCTGCTGAGCGAGTGGCAGCCACTTGAGAGTGCGGAGATGGAGCAGGGGGCTCGCGCAAATGGAAGTCTCTGCCGCCTCCTCGGGAAGAGGATGGTAAAACTGGTACATGTACCAGTTGGCGATGCGATTTGGCAGGGAAAACTTTTCCACTTTCTGACGATTGCAGCATTGACGTGGCTCGCTTGTCCTTAGGGTGCGTCACGGGCTCGTGGCATCACGAAACTACAGCTACGGACACGACTTCACCATGATGTCAATGCAAACTTCTTGGCTGCAGAAGCAGAGTTGCATTTACTTCGCTCGAGGCTCGCTACTTGCCACTTTAGCTTTCAAGTTTGCCGCAAGTTGCACTTGCCAGGTACCGTGTCAGACGTTTTCGTCGCAACACCACGCATTGTCGAAGCAGAGAAACTACTTTTTTCTCGACGTTCGTAATGTGCACGATGCAAATTGGTGGAAGTTGTCGAAGACTTGGAGTTTGTTGTTTGCTTGTGGCGTTGGAAAAGCGAAGCCAGAGAACAAAATTTTTAACGAAAGTCGCAAGAAAAGGTCAGGATGCAAGTGTCGGCACCGCACCAATGGCTACCCCAATGGAAATGAATCGACATGTTTCAACAAGTTGCCTTGTGTCTTGCTGCAGCGAACTCATAACTTAGTTTCCATTTATTCCGACGCTTCTCACTTCAGCGAGCTCAACTGCAGTCAGCAAGCAGATCAATCTAATCATCTCACACTCCATCTCTGCGCCTTCTCTTCCGTTCTCGTCGTAAGATGCCGTCATTTCTCCACCCGAACTCAACTGGACGGACTGGATGGGGTCGGGCACTTGATGACTTGGTACTCTACTGGGACGGACTCCTAGTACGACGCGTCGGTGAATCGAGACTGCTTGCCTTGGTGGTACGAAGACGCATCACTGTTGCCGCTATCACCTCGGTTCCGCGGCGGAGCGGCGTTCTAGTACTCGCTGAAGCCACTGCTCTGGAAGCTTTTTCCACCGGCGTATCGATTGTCGTAGCCGCTGCTCTTGCTGACTGCGTAGCTCTCGTCGTCGGTTGACATGCGGTACTCCGTGTACTCGGACTGTTTGCCGTCGAAGCCCGTGCTGCGTCCGCTGGCCGCCGTAGACCGAGAGTCCCTAGGCTCGAACCGCGACTCGTCCATGCCACTGACTGCCGTGTCCCCAAGGTTGCGCTGTGGCCGGCGCCCCGCAGACTTCCATTCGTTGGTTGCGTCGGACATGTCACTCTCTTCTACGTCAGAGCCGGCCACGTCGTTCTCTTCCTTGCCCTTCCGCATGCCCGGGTACTTGCTCACGACCTGGCTGACGGACGAAGGGTTGGCGCTGTATGCGCTGTTGTTGTAGAACGACGACTGCGCTGTGTAGGCTGAGTACTGACTGCTGGCGTTGGTTTGACCGGTCTGGGCCATCGGTGGCAAGGACATTTGCGAGTGCGCGAGAGCGATCTGACTCTGCGGCGTGAGCATGTCGAGGTTCGGGTCGCTGTAGTTGATGGAGCCCGCGCTGTTGTGGCCGCGGCGGTGGCTGTACGGCTCCTGGTTGTACTGGGCGTTGTGTTGGTTCGGGTAGAAGTCGTCTCCGCTGTACGCCCTCGGGGACATGTTGTTGTTCTCGTGGTAGTTCGCAGCGACCGTGGACGACTGTGCTGCCCCCTTGGCGTCGTGGCGCGCTGTACGCAGGACAGGGTCGTCCTGGTCGTCCTCATCGTCCTTCTCAGACGTCTTGATGTACACGAACACTGCGACGGCAACGACTAGTGCCACGGCGCCGCCCATGATCAGTACCAGCGTGACTGTGCTCGACAGGCCAGACTTGTCGGACGAGGTCGAGTCCGTCATGACCGCAGAAGCAGAAGAAGACGCTGAAGCGGTCGACTCGGAAGTCGTCGAAGACGCAGGAGACGGCGTCGAGTTGCTCTGAGTCGAGTCAGTGTCCGACGTCTTGGACGACGAGCTGTCCTTCCTGGGTTTGGACGACTTGGAGCCGTTACTCGGGCCGGAGTCCGACGACTTGGTGGTCTTGTTGGTCTTCGACGTCGACGATGATTCGGATCCCGAGCCTGACGATTTCTTCTTGGTCTTCGGTCTCGTTGTCTTGGACGTGGACGCCGATCCTGATTCCTCGGACGTCGACGCAGACTCGGAAGATGCCGACGCCGACGCCGATTTGGAATCCTCATCGGCTGTGTGGATGCCGTTGGGCACGGGCGTGGTCTGCTCGAGGTATGGCGACTTGGTGAAGATGGTCGTCTTTTTCTTCGTGGTCGTCTTTTTCTTCGTGTTCGTTGTGGAGCCCGAGCTTGCCGTCGACGCGGACGCTTGGTCGGACCCCGAGTCGGCCGTAGACTCCCTACTCGAGTGTACCACGTTCGATTCCTCGGTCGCGCCCGAGTCCGACGCGCTTTCCGAGTCCAACGTTCCTGTGAATCCTGACGCCGACGCACTTTCATCCGTCGTCGGCGCCTCTGTCTTAGCGCGCGGAGTTTTCGTCGTCGCTCGCGGTGTCTTCGTTGACGCCGATGGGGTTTTGGTCGTGGTTCGAGGACTTTTTGTAGTCACTCTCGGGGCGGCCGTCGTCTTCCTCGGGGTCTCTGATGTTTCCGACGAGTCCGACGGCGCGTTCGTGACGGGGATCCACGTCCGGAAAGGCGTCCGCGCCGTCGGCGTCGGGGTGCGCGAAATCGCGAGCTCCGATGTCGAGCCCGAGTCTCCGTCCAAGTTGCTCGTCATCGTGTAGACCTGTGCGTCTGAGACGGCGAGCACGAAGGCCATTGCGACCAATGCCAGCTTCATCCACCGCCGGTGGACCTGCATCAGTCCGCAATTGAACCTGTTCGAACTAATCGAGAAGTGCCGCTTAACCAGGATACGGGTGACCTCCGTCCGCGCGAACACGGTCGGTGAAAATGCAGTTGTGAGAGTCAGATGTAGGGACCAGCGGCTGGTCGATGCCTTGCACTCGCTTCTGTTCGTGGTGATCGGCCCAAGTGATCGGCGGGGCCATCTGGGCGGAGATAAACAGCGCGTCTGCGATGCGATTGTTCCGACCGACGGCAAACACCAACCAAACCAAACTTTGGGCCGCCTATCGCAGGATGAAAGTCAAGGCTCTGCGTCAACATGGCCAGCGAAGCCCCATACAGTACGGAGCCAAACCTGCCAACGAGGATCAAGCGCTGGTCAAACCGGCCAATTTCAATGCTCGAGCACTTTACTTGACGTGGTTACTGTGCGATTGACACTCAGCTGGGAAAGCTACGTCATATGACCGAGAACGAAGGCGAAGCGCATGATGAACTCGTCAACGATCACGGTTTACAGCGCTGGGAAGGACGGCGATGGCAAAGACAATTACACTCTCGATGGACGTCAATCGCAAGCTACAAAGAGGCCTCGCAATGCTGGGATTTGCTCCCGGAAGCCTGCCGCGTTGTCGCCGTAGTAATACAGTAATACTGTACTCGTACATCCATGTGGTCTCGACAAGCCCAGCTCTGCGGTGAAGACCGTGAGCTTCGTTTACATGATGCCCATCTTGTTCCCACGGAGAGTCGGAAGGGCAATGCACCCGCCCTGATCAATTGACTACTAGTATCGCTCATACTTCAGTAGCCCGTGGCAGACCCACTGAACAGCAGCTCTCGCATGTGCACGCCGATCCCTCCACGCTGCCTTCTTGCCTCCAGATCCGCGAAACGCGCGAGTCGTTGCACGACCACCGGAAGCTTGAGGCGCTGCTGCGGGTCGAAGCAGCACATTTGCCGCACCAGCTCCCAATGCGCGTCGTCTTCAAAGCCCTTGGGGCGAGGAGGCAGAACACCCCGTCGCACGTGGAAGCGTACGGCTGCGTCGGGCATACGTGGGCCCCACGGGAAGTCTCCGCTCACCGCTTGAAGCACGCACATCCCCAACGAGTACACGTCCGACTCGAAGCTGGGCGGTGCACCGCCTAAGCATTCTGGCGCCTTCCACCTCTGCGCGCCAACCGCCGACGGAGTGGCGCTCTGCTCGTGCTCGCTGTCGACGTACCGGCGGATCGTGCTGAGCCCAAAGTCCGTGAGCTTGGCTGTGCCGTCGGCTGCCACGAGGATGTTGTCGCACTTGAGATCACCGTGCACAATGCTGTGCTGATGGAGATACTGCAGTCCGAGTGCGCTCTGGCGTAGCTTCTGCCAGGCTTCGCAGTGGCGGTAGCTTGCAGTGCTGTCGACGGAAACCCCGGTGCTGGACGTGGTTGACGTGCTGCTGCGAAGCCCACGAGCGTTTCCGCTGGCGGTGGACGTGGAGCCGAACCTGCTGCTGAAGCCGACGCTAGAGCCGCCAGAGCCTTTCGATTCACACCGTTGCAAGTACGCATCAAGCCGCCCCTTGCTGGCGTGTTCACACACGAAGAAAGGCTGGCCACCGACGTGACACCCGCCGTAGAGTTGGACCACGTATGGGTGGTTCAGTCGGTGCCAGATACTGAGCTCTCGGTAGAACAGAGCACTCGTCTCGGGCTCGGCTGCCTTGTCTTGCGAGGGCACAAGCTTCTTGATGACGACGGGAGTACCGAGCCAATTGCCCAGATGTACCGATGCGAAGGCGCCGTGGCCCAACGACTCGCGGGGGTCGAACTCGACCTCGTAAGGCGGGATGAACCACTTGGGCGGACGCCACAGATGGCACTGCAGACCTCTCGACTGCTCTGTCGCCGTGCCATTCGCGAGTCGTCGAGAAATGTCCAGGCAGGTCGAGCCCATAGCTTCCACCTGTGCCGCCGTGTAGCTGGAGCCATGACGCGTAACTTCAAAGCGTAAGAACGCCAGCATTTCTTCCCAGTCCTTGGCGTCCTTGAGCCCTTCAAGCAGCAAGTCGGCAGCGTCGGGTTTCATCAACGTCCCGTCGAAACTCTCGGTCTGGCGAGCTCGCTGCGCGTACCACTGACGCTTCCAGTCGTGCACTTGCTCGTTCTCGAGAGCGCTCAAAGATGGCTGACAGACGTGAAGCCGGTCGAGCAACTCATCGAGCTCCTTGTGGAACGAAAACTTGTCGGAAGCGCGCTGACGGATTGCAGCGATGTGCGTGCGACGATTCCCATTGCGACCTGCACTCACGTGGGTGCGGAACTGGTCCACCAACTCCGCGAAGTCCAGAACGATACCATCGAGGTCTGCGCTGTCATCTTCTCTCTCGTTGCCGTCGTTCTGCTCCGCTTCTCTTACGCGGGCGTAGATGTCTTCAAGTCGAGCAAGGATCTGCGCGTTCAAGTCGCCACCGCTGCCGCTGTCACCGTCAATCGATTCAGCCAGCTGGGCCTTGATCGTCTCCAGCATTTGCGCGACTGCTGTGCCACCCAGACTGGGATCCGCGAGCGTCCAAGTAGCAGGAAAGGCGGCTTCGCACTCTGTTCTCGTTGGGGCGAGTTCGTCCGCACGGTTCTCTTGTGTCCGATCCCTCGTTCGCTTCCTTTTAGCCAGGTTGCTGAGCTGTTGCACGACGTACGAAATCGCTGGGCGCGCTTCGGGTTGCGGTGCACACATTTTCTTCACCAACGCCCACGCGTCCCAACAAAGCTGTGCAGGCGGATGATCGAGAAGCGATCCGCTGTCGTCTGCGCGGTCGGGACTGAACGCATCAATGATGATCAGGCCAAAGCTGTAGATGTCGGAGGCCAGGGATGGTGGTCCTGGTGCCGCCGAAGCCTCACGCTCTCGGCGTTCTGGCGCCAGCCATTCCGCGTCTGCTCCAGCCCTTCCTTCTGCTGATCTGGCGTGCGGATGGCGCAGAGACGCTAGCTGGAGTCCATTGAGCTTGGCAACGTCCTTGATCCCGCCGTCTCGAGCGCTTGGAAGACGTCTCTTGTGTCGACTTGCAGGCGATCGGTTTTCCACGACAACGACGATGTTCTCGCAGCGAAGGCAGTCGTGCACGATCTCGCGTTCATGAAGATATTGCAGTCCGAGTGCAGCTTCATAGAGCAATCGCCACAGTTGAGGAGCCATTTCAGCCAGAGAACTCGACGTAGCGAGACACCGCGAAAGGTATGCCTTCAGTGTGCCTCCCCGGGCGTGTTCGAGCACGAAAAAGGGTCTTGGGCCGACGTGGCACGCGCCGAAGAGCTCGACAATGTGGGGGTGCACGAGCTCGGACCGAATGCCGGCCTGGCGCAACACGACTTCACATGGCTTCAAGTCGCTCTGCCAGGGTGCGACGCAGCTTGGCTTTTGAACAGTAACGCGCACACCTTCCCACCAGCTGTCGTCCCGCACGTCGTACTCCGGAATCAACCACTCGGCTGCAGAAGACACCACCGTGGCGGCTTGCTCAACGCAGAAATCGAACGCTCGCACTACCAGGTCCAACTGCTCTTCCGAGAACGCGTAGCGAAAGTTGTCGAGGTCGTGCCTCATCAGGGTCATGGCCTCCATCGCTACGCTAGTATCCAGCACATGTACCGAAGCAGCTTGCTCCAAGCGATCGAGCAGCCCATGAAACCAATCCATCAAGTCCGCACAGTCGTATTCCCACTGCAGCTTCCAGTCCTCGCCAGTTGGACACGAAGCGTCACTGCTTGAAACGATGGTAGGCATCCAACCTCCGCTGTCGAATTCCGCAAGGAGGGCATCTAGCTGGTGATGGATTTGCAGGATTTCGTCCGTAAAGCGGCGAGCGTGGGCAATTTTGAGCAGCTCGCGGTGGCCGGAGGACGGAAGATAGTGCCTCGTGAGAAACCGCATACTGCGCAGCAAGTGCTCCGTACGCGTTTGCCAGTTGTCCTCCATCTTGTCTCCCCCTGCAAAAACGAGACCTTCGTCCCAGAGCCGAGCTAACACCCTTTCCAGGCGGGCAAGCACGCGGACACACAAAACAACGCCAGGCTCGTGACGTTGACTTGCTGTTCGAAGCGCTGTCCATACGTCTGGAGCGTGCAGCAGCAGCTCGGGGAACTGCAGGTCACTCCACGAACGCTCACGATCTGCTAGGCGCAGCAAAGCTCGCACCCAAGAGTCCATGGTCGGTCGAGAAGAAGTCATATCTTCGATCAGGTCCCTAACAGCGTTGTTGACTCCGTTTGACTGCTCTTCGTCTCCCTCAACGTCGTGGCTGGAGTCTTCTTCTGCGAGCGATAACGGCGAGTTGATGGCTTCTAACATGGTTTCCGCGAATGCAAGCACGTCACCCTCCGCTGACGGCACCGAGCTCGCGTCGCCCTCGACGCAGTAAGTAGGCTTAAGCTTCGCCTTTCCATCGCCACCAATCAGGACAGTGGCGGCGCTAATTCGTCCGTGCACGATCCCCAGGCCGTGAAGATACTGGAGCCCCTGCGCCACCTCTAAAAACCGGTTCAACAGCTTTCTCGCACCTTGGACGCTTTTCGCGTAGTCAGCCAGAGAAATGCAGTCGCGCAAGGATTCGTAGAGAACGAATGGCGTGCTTCCAACGTGGCATGCACCGTGAAGCTTCACAACGTAAGCATTCGTCAGGCCGCACCAAGCCTCTGCAAACTGCATACAGTGCGCTTCCAAGTCTTCCTCCCCCGGCTCCCCAACAACTTCCAGCGTCACCTGGACGCCGTTCCACTCGCCTTCAACGCTCCGTTGCCAGGATCCATCCCCGCCTTGTACCTTCACCTCATACCTCGGCACAAACCAATCCGGTATCATGTCCACGTTTACCTCCACACCGTCCCCTTCTGACACCAGCCCAACGACCCGATCCAGCAGCTCCTGCTCCTCCACCGGCACCAGTTCCACGTGTCCCCCCTCTGCAGCATTCAACTTCTTTCTTTCGTACTGCAGGGCCGTCAAGAGCTCTAGTCTCTCGCTCTCCATCAACGAGATGAGCTGCTGCTTCTGCTTTAAAACCTCCTGAAAAAACTGAATCTGCTCCTTGTAGTCCGCTCGCCATTCAAGTTGCCAGTTCTCACTCGTCTTCTCCTCCATCAAAGCATCGATCTGTAGGTGCATCCAGTGTACCTCCCGACTTGTCCTCGGCGCCTCCACGAGCATCCACAAGATACTTTTCACTTCATTCTCCTCTTCTTGACGCTCCAACTGCCCCGTGAGCTCCTCCAGCTTCTGAACAAGAGCGGTAAACGCCGTCTCCTGGTGTCTACGACGACTCACAATCTCCAAAAACTCCAAGATCTCGCTGCTTTTGTCGGAAAAATCCTCTCTGGGGACGCTCAGAGCGGCAAAGAGGCCTTCCAGACGAAGAACAAGGTTGCGGAAGACAACGAGAGCGCCAGAACTGCAGCAACGACGCAGGACGGGTAGAACATGAAGGTCGGAGGCTGTGAGGGAGGGAGGCGGCTCCAGGGCGAGCGCTGCGACGGCTTCGATATTCAACCCTTTAATCGGTTTCGCGGGAGACATGAATATGCTTGGGTTTAGTATGGAGAAATGAGTCGCCCAGATGTCATAACCTTCGAGGATTGAAGCATCTGAAGATTCGAAATGAGATGATACATTTTTGTCGTCATGGCGTAGCAGATGTGACGGGGCACACAGCAGAGGAAGTGCTGGAAGTATGCTGTGAACTGTCGTTCACTAGTCCCTTCTCAGGGGACGGTTAACTAGTAGATATTAAGTTTAAGACTGAATATATTTATAGGGGGTTTAGTTTGGCCTGCAATACTAGTACAAACTAAAAGTCACCTATAGTGAAGCCTAGCCAACCATTGGACTTATTGTGCCTTTCAAGGCTTTTGGCGCTGAAACTCAACATTCCAGAGCAGGAAGTTAAGATTGCGATGGTTCCTGGCGCTGTTGACGAGCTGA
>AWVW02012246.1:0-10084 GCA_000500225.2 Phytophthora pinifolia
CCATATGTGTATTTTAGATTATTTTTTGCTCTTGTGTTATCTAGTGTGGACTACCTGGTTAGTCACTTTCCAATCGACAGAGCGATGGCGTCTGTGTTCCTTGGCGACCTGAACGACTACATCCAGCCGGCGCAGGCCTGTGTGAACCCGCTGTTCACATCGGACCCGGCCAAGAGCGAAGACCAGAATGACGCGCAGCCAGCTGGCCTGGCCAAGATCACGCTGCAAACGGAGCTGTCGGCCGCCGACTTCGCTGTGCCGCAGCCCGTGAAGCCCAACATCATCCGCACCACAACGCAGGAGAAGGCCACCATCTCGCTGGACGATTGTCTGGCCTGCAGCGGCTGCGTCACGTCGGCCGAGACTGTGCTCATCTCCCAGCAGAGCTACAAGGAGATGCTGGGCGTGCTGGACGCCAAGACGCACAAATGCGTGGTCGTCACGCTGTCTCCGCAGTCACGTGCGTCGCTGGCCGCGCACTTTGACATGCCAGTGATCGCTGTGCACCGCCGGCTCGTCACGCTCTTCCGCAATCTCGGTGTGCACCTCGTGATCGACTCGACGTGTAGCGGCGACTTGGCGCTTCTCGAGTCTCGGACCGAGTTCCTGCACAGGTACCACAACCAGCAGAAGACCAAATGGGCGAGGCCGCCGTCCTCGGTGGCAGTCTCGTCCGCCAAGACGGAGTATCTGGAGCCCAGCACCGTCGCCAACCCGCTGCAGGACCCGCTGCGGGCAATGCCCATGCTGGCCTCGTCTTGTCCTGGCTGGATCTGCTACGCTGAGAAGTCGCAGCCGAACGCCATCCCGTTCATTGACACAACCAAGTCTCCGCAGCAGATTGCAGGCTCGATCGTCAAGCGCTTCGTGAGCGGCGAGCACGGCGTCACACCGAGCGAGGTATACCACGTCGCGGTGATGCCGTGCTTTGACAAGAAGCTGGAGGCGTCGCGGAAGGATTTCCAGGACCCCGACGACGCAACCAAGGACGTGGACTGCGTCCTGGCGACGACGGAGGTTCTTGAGCTCATTGAGTCGCTGAATGTTGCCTTTGCGTCGCTTGAACTGGCGAATCTTACGCCAGAGGAGGTCATGCTAAGCGGAGTATCACAGGACGGCTCCAGCGTCTTGGGCAGCAGCTTGAGTGCTAGCTCGGGCGGTCAGCTTGAACACATTTTCCGCTTCGCTGCCAAGGAGCTCTTTAACGTGGAGGTCAACGGCCCGCTGGAGTACGTGGCTGGACGCAACCCCGACTTCCGCGAGGTGTCGTTGGTGGTGGAAGGCAAGGAGGTGCTGAAGTTCGCTATCGCCTACGGCTTCCGCAACATCCAGTCGATCATGACGAAGATCAGGCGGAACCGCTGTCCGTATCACTACGTCGAGATCATGGCCTGTCCGAGCGGATGCCTGAACGGTGGCGGCCAGATTCGGCCCAAGTCGACGCTGCTGGCGTCGGAGTTGCTTGACAACGTCGCCAGCCGCTTCCAGGAGCTTCAAGTACGTGAGCCAACCGCCAATCCGGCCGTGAAGTACGTGTACGAAAAGTATCTGGGCGGCGCTCCGTTCTCCGAGGCAGCCCGTGGCGTGCTGCACACGCAGTATCACGCTGTCCCGAAGATGGAGCAGGCCAATCCGCTGGGCATCAAGTGGTGATCGCCACGGAAGTAGAACAAGCCAGCGTAAGCTTAGACCGAATCGAGCTCCATTTTCTTCTTGTTTTGTCGTGTTTAGTGGCTCCGATGTCTGCCTTCGTTCAGGCGCTCTGCTCTCTGTACACATACACGCGTTGGCGCTTTGGACACGGTTACTTCCGGGAAGCCTGCGCTGTGATCGCCATGGTCTCCTTGGCATTGTGGCCAACGTGCACGGGGCAGAGCACGCTGGACTCGTCAGCCTTGTGCTGGCCGTCCTTGACTCCCCACAGGTACTCGTGGATACACACATCCCGGAGGCCGTGGCGAACAGCGCGCACCTTGGACACGAGCCACGCAGACATAGAGCTCTCGTCGATGGTCGACGAGGGGTCCGTCGACTGGAAGTTCTCCACCTCGCCCAAGAAGGCCTCGCGCCAAACGTTGGCCTTCTTCTTGGTCTCCAGCTCCTCGTCGTCCAGCCACTGCTGGCTGTGCAGCACCATGCAGCCCATAATGACCGGCAGGTACCAGAGCGACGCCAGGAAGACCTTCTGCGCTGTGGCGTTGCTGGGCTTGGCGTAGAACTTGTGCGCCAGGTAGATGGTGTAGGCGTTCACGACCGTGCCTTCCACCGCGAACATGTAGCTCGTGGCGTCCGTGAGCGCGGCCATGATCGGGATCGCGCCCATGTAGTACGAGTAGCGCAGTGCCAGCGCGGCGCTCCGCGAGCCCGTGGGGTCGTTGCAAGCCACCATCTTGTAGCCGCCGCGTGCGTAGTCCTTGCGCGACCGCCAGCTGAGCGCGAAGAAGTGCGGCATCTGCCAGCAGTACATGAGGTACGCGTGCAGCGCGGCTTCAGGCGCGAGTATGGTGCCCGTGGCGGCGGCCCAGCCCATGAGGGGCGGGATGGCGCCCACGACGGAGCCCACCCACGTATTCCACTCGCTTTTCATCTTCAAGGGCGTGTAGACCAGCGAGTAGAGGCCGATGTTGAGCGCGCCCAGTCCTGCCACCAGCGGGGAGCAGCCGGCCGCCAGGACGACCGTGCTGGCCGTGGCCGTGGCCGCTCCGAAGGCCAGCGCGTGCGGCCGCGAGATGCGGCCTGAGGGCAGCGGGCGGCGGTGCGTGCGCTGCATCTTGGCGTCCAGCTCCACCTCCCAGCACTGGTTGAACGTGTTGGCTGAGGCGGCGGCCAGTGACGTGCCAACTGTAGCGGCCGCGAAGGAGCCCCAGGAGATGGGCCCGCCGGCCATGAGGAAGCCCGCGCCCGTGGTCATGACCACCAACGCACTGAGCCGCGCCTTGCCTAGCTGACTGTAGATCGTGAGCCGGTCCTTGAGCGTCATGGCCGTAGCATTGTCGGCCACCAGCGGGGCCGCGTCGACCGCATCGACGACCGCTGTGGCCGCCGCCTTGGCCACTTGGGGCGTGGGGCGCGCGGACAGCATGCTGATCATTTGGGGCCGGCGGCCGTGCAAGGCAGCCAGCGC
The DNA here is from genome assembly GCA_000500225.2 of Phytophthora pinifolia. NCBI lineage: Eukaryota > Oomycota > Peronosporomycetes > Peronosporales > Peronosporaceae > Phytophthora > Phytophthora pinifolia. Next base: position 3,125 of record AWVW02012246.1, read on the forward strand.
GGCGCGTGTGCGTGCACGCGGAGCGGAGGCGAGCGCGAGCATGGCGAGAGAGGAAGGAAACAGTGACCCAACGCCACCGCCGAGACCTCTATCACGGCTCTGCTGGTGATGCGGCCGATTTGTAGGGCCACGGCGGGATGGGTCGTACCGTGGGGCTTGAAGACAACATCTATGTCAATTCACATAACTATTGTATACTACAGTTCATTTTGCAGTATATTATGATTATATTAACCATATCATGTTGAAGGGTATACGTTTTAGTTGAGGGTCATTTGAGAGTCTCAAATTGAGACCAATGGACAAACACACAGCACTATGTTAATACTGTATGAGCAAATCGCAGAAGTGGCACCAACCGAGAGCCGTACAGATACCGCTGAGTAAATGGCACGCCATCTGTTTTTCGAATACTGAAGGTTATTATAGGAATACAGGAAATAAGACTATGCAGTCGAGATTAGATTAGATTAGGAGCTCACTCAAACTAAGATGCAGCGTTCTCTGTCTGATTTCCTGAAGCAGTTCGCGATGGTTGTTTTCTTTACTCGCGCAACGACGGAGAGAGCTCGTGCATTGCGAGGACCTCGATATTTTGCTCGATCGTGAGCTACTGATGTTTGGGGGCCACGTCGTGCCCATTGTTGCGTCGATGTTGTAAACTAATGGCGCCGCACTTCTTGCAAATACCAAACCAGAAGATGATTCTGCTGTTTATACGCATCGCCGTTACGAGATAATTTAAAATGGGCGCCGTGGTCGAACGAGTCGAGTCCCCATCGGCTTTGTAGCACGTGCAAGCAATTGAAGCAACAGCACTGAAAAGCAGCTTATTGAACAATTGATCGAGAGCTTCCAGGGCTGCAGAGCCATGTCGGAAAATGTGCAAGTCGCGGTGCGGGTCCGCCCGTTCAACGAGCGAGAAAAATCGATGGAGAGCACGTCATGCATCCGTACGCCGACGTTGTCGCTATGAGCTCTATCAACGGCGACTAACAACGTGTCTTGCAACTAGGTATGGTGAAGGAGACGCAACAGACGATCATCACAGATCCAGAAACCAACGTGGACAAGGTGTTCACGTTCGATTACAGGTGATCTGCACTGCGGCTTCGTCCCCAGTTCGTTGGTTTGCTCACTGTGCTTTTCGTGGCAACAGCTACAACAGTTTCGCTCCTCCGTCTGAGCCTGAACATGCTTCTCAGAAAACGGTGTGGGAAGATATCGGTGTCAAAGTGAGTGTGAGGGTTCGAGTTCGTTTGGTTTCTTTCGGTCGATTAACTTCGTGTTATGACAAGGTGCTCGAGCACGCGTGGAACGGTTTCAACGTCAGCTTGTTCGCCTACGGACAAACAGGTACAGCACTGTCACAATTGCAGCCTCGCGACAACAAACGCGCTGATTCTCTTCATGGCAGGAGCCGGGAAATCGTTCTCGATGGTAGGTTACGGAATGGACAAAGGCATCATCCCCAAGGCTTCCGAGGTGATTTTTGAGCGGATCGAAGGAAGCACTTCCGGTGTCACGTTCAAAGTGGAAGCGAGTATGATGGAAATCTACAATGAACGAGTCAAAGGTATGGAAACACGACTTCTTTGTCGACTTCTTCTTCGCTGAAGCTAACCAAGCCGCTTTCAGACCTGTTTAATCCATCGTCCGACAATTTAAAAGTCCGGGATCATCCAAGTCAAGGCCCGTACGCTGAGGGTCTCACTCGAAGCGCTGTCTCGTCGTATTCGGAAATCGACAGGGTGCGTCAAGCTTACAATTGTCGATTGATATACTCTCGCTAACTTTCGCTCGTTGTTGTACCGAATCCAGCTGATGAATGCTGGTATTCTCGCGCGAACAACAGCGTCGACGAACATGAATGCGACCAGTTCGCGGGCACACACGATCTTCCAAATTATTGTTACGCAGTCCGAGCTGAACCCGTCGACAGGCAAGCTCATGGACAAAGTGAGTCGAATTAACCTCATCGATCTGGCAGGAAGTGAGCGAGCTGCGAGCACGGGAGCGACCGGTACTCGGTTAAAAGAAGGCGCTGCTATTAACCAGGTACGCTTTAGTTTAGCATGTGGCTCACGACGTCAGAAATGCTTGAAGAAGCTAGGCTCACCACGTACACAAAGTCGTTGTCAGCCTTAGGAAACTGCATTTCTGCGCTCGCAGACCTTGCGAATGGCAAAAAGGTGCTAGTCCCGTACCGAAACTCCAAGCTCGTACGTCTCTCCAACCTTTACGCGTTGCTACTTGACGGGATAACGTTGTCTTCGGGATTCCTTTCAGACTCACCTTCTCAAGGACTCACTGGGTGGGAACTCGAAAACGATAATGATCGCCGCATTAAGTCCTGCGAGTGTCAACTATTCGGTACGGCCCTCGTCTTGCAACCTTTAGGACAGCGGTCGAAGCACCTTTAACCAGGTCGTTTATCAGGAAACACTAGGAACTTTGCGCTATGCTGACAGGGCCAAGCAGATCAAGAACAAGGCAATCGTGAATGAAGATCCGAATCAAATCCTGATTCGACAGCTGAAAGACGAGCTTGAAAGGCTTCGAAAGTCCATGATGGACAACATGGACGCTCGGCCACCTTCTAGGGGGATGAACAGTAGCAGCGGCAGTGGAGAAGGTGCACTTGGGGGCTCAATAACGCCACGAATCAACACTGCCCGGGAGCGGGAGCTGGCTGCGATTCGAGAGCAACTGGAGGAGAACCAGCGTTTGCTCCAGGAAAGCGAGGTTTGTTATTCACGTGTTGCTGCGTTCCACCAGGGCTCTAACGCTTGCTTGTATGCTGCTAGAAAACGTGGAATGAACGCCTCAAAGAGACGGAAGAGCTGGCTAGGAAGCGTGAAGAGCAGCTCAAGGTGCTTGGTCTTGTTAGCAATGCAAGCGAGATCAAGGAGAAAGCCACGACGAATCCGCACCTGCTCAATCTGAACGAAGATCAGCAAATGTCCGAGAAGCTCGTCTACTTCATCAACGCCGGCGGCAACAAAGTTGGGCGTATTGACGCAGATGAGGAGCAAAACATTGTTGTCGGAGGCCTCGGTATCATGAAGGAACACTGCGTCATCACGCGACGGGAGCCCACAAACCCAGTGGAGGACGAGGAGTCCGAGGGTGCAGCACGGCCCAAACACTACTCACTTTTCATCGCGGCTTGTCGTGGGGCGAAAGTGTTCGTGAACGCAGAGCCATTGAAAGAAGGCGACGCGCTGGAGCTGCACCACTGCGACCGGTTGATACTAGGAAACTCGAATGTTTTTCGTGTCGTGATTCCTTCCGCACGGCCAGCAAACCCGACTGCGGAGGAGCTTACGCACGAGTCTCGCTTTGACTGGCAATGTGCGATGAAAGAGCTGAACAGCAAGCAGCTTCAGGCCACGCTGGAGGCTGAAGCCATGGCTGCAAAGGAGAAACGCGAAATGGACGCGCGGATGAAAAAAATGGAGGAGCTCATGCAAGCAGAACAAAACCTCGCGGAGGAGAAGCTAGGCAAGCAACGAGAAGAATGGGAGCAGCATGTGCGTGTCTTGAACGAGCAAATGAAAGTCAAGGAGCTGGCAATCAAGAGCCAAATGCAAACCGAAGGCGACAACGACAAGAAGAAACTGGCCGAGCAGTTGGCGCAGCAAGAGTCCAAACTAGCCGAGGAGCTGGTCAAAGCGGAGCTTTTGTTCGAGAAAAAGCAAACCGAGCTCGTCGAAAGGCAACACGAGCTCGAGATGTCGCTGCAGAAGCAGATGAGAGAAGCCAAGGCGCTTGGCTCGCAGAAAGAGCGCGAGCGTATCGAACGAGCCAAGTTTGACGACCTGTTGCTTCAATCCATTCCACTCGTGAATGAAGCAAACTCGATCGCTGACGAACTCCAGAAGCAAACCCTTTTCACGCTGAGGCTCACTACGAACGGACCAACACTCGCCGCTCTCGCCGGCTCAGCGGAGACGCTGGACGATGAAGAACTTGCAATCAGCAATGGGATCGGAGCCGAGCTCAAGGTCGAGGTGAACTTTCAAGAGTCGGGCACATTTCGCAGCGTGATGTGGAGCGTGGAGCAATTCCACGCGAACGTCTACGTGATGCGAGAAATGTACCAGACATTCATCGAGCACAGCCGTTTACCAGCCTACGTGGATACCTGGAAAAGCACGTACGGCGACGATTGCGACCCATTTTATGAGCCTCCCCGGCCTCAATTGATCGGCAAAAGCTTTCTTTTCCTTCGGAATCTCGTGTTTGGCTGCAAGATTAACGAGACCACAGCCATCTTCAACCACGTGGGTGGCAACAGCGGTAGCTTGAAGTGCGAGATAACCCCGACGATCTTGTCGCACGAATGGCAGGCGCAACAGCATCGATTAGTCGAGACTTGCCCCGAAGACGTAGCGACGCTTGCTCTCCCCACACTCTCCAGCTTCATCGGATCCAACATACGTCTCAATATCGTAGTCGAATGTCTCCGTGGAATCCCCGGAAAGCTGTGCAAGGATGCTTACGTGAGTTTCCAGTGGAGTGGCAACAGCGAGAACCAAAACGAGCAGATGGAGCACAAATCGGAGCCAACGTCCTCGCCGTCCATCGATCCCCAGATTGATTTCCATGTCGTCGTGGAGCAAGCCATCACGCTCGAACTGATCGTATTTCTCGAGAACTCGCCCTTGGAGTTCAATGTCTACGGAATTGTGCCGAGCAGCAACTTGAACAAAGTGGCGTCTCACGCAGTCGATCTCAAGAACACCGCGTCAACGACCGAGCTCCTGGACGGCAATGGCTCTGTGAAGTTCTACGATGCCGACAAGAATGGCCGCAACACTCTGCTCAGTAAAAAGAAGTCAATGCGGCGTCGTAAGGGGAAAAACGTGGAGGAGGAAAACCTGGCCACGATCGTGCTGCAGTACCGAGAGCAACTCGCCGTTCAGGAGAAGACGTTGGTGGAGAACACGCTGGAGCTCGAGCACAAGACGCAGGAGGCCCTCGCTCTCCAGCAGTGTCTCGACTTCGAGCGAGCGCAGAATACGGACTTCCGTTGTGCACTTGAAAGCCTGGAGCGAACCAACAAATTGCTGAAGGCCAAACTCGAACAGCAAATTCTGACTACGGCGGTCACAGCTTCAAGCCTTACGAGCGCTTCAACTTCTGTAGCTATGGCAGTGGCGAGTGGAGAACCTCCGACGCTTATCCGCAAACGTACGGGGCACCGAGAGCCAAAGACCGCGAGAAAAAGACGATCTCGAACGGAGACTGATCGACTGGTCAAGGACGACAGTTCTCGGTTATTAGAAGCATCGATAGCAGATCCCGTAGCCGCCAAGCCGGTGGAAAGGCAGGAATCTCTTGCCCAAACGGTCAACTTTGACGGGCTATTGGGGAGCCAGCGCAGCGTGCGTGCAGATGGGTCCATGGCGACAGCCACAATGAGCCGGATAACGACCTCCCCACTTCTAGCTGGGGAGACCGGCATCCCGCTATCGCTACCGGAAGGTCTTGTAGTCCCCAAACGAACAGAGAAGCCGAGGAAAAGTGAGTGCACAACCATGTAATATGAAAGTATATTTACTTTCAAAGTATTGGCAAGCCACCACGCACTCTTCCATTTGAAGTGCGTGGCCAGCTAACTACTTCGAGTTGGAGATCGCCAGCTCGTTCCGATAAATATGAGGGTACTGCAACTCGCTTGCAGTGTGCGATCACTGCGGCGACGATGACCGCGAGTACTTGATGCGGTTGGAGATCCGCCCCGGGATGAACCTGCGCAGCGAGCCCCAGCTCTTGAACCTCTTCATCTGCGTCACGGACTTGCGGATGGAGCTTTCCCGTCCCACTCGAAAGTCGTGCAGCGTTCCTCTGTAGACGCTGCTGCGCGAGAGGTCCTCCACCTTGACGTCGAAGTTGGAGAAATGAGCCTGCGTGAGCTCCGTGGCCTGCTCAAGTGCGTCGCTCCATAGTCGACTGGTCTCGTAGTCCTCGCGCTCGTACAAATGCAGCTCCATCTCCTCGCCGTACGGGTCCTCCACATGCAGCGCGCCGTCCACGCCGTGCCAGGAGCTGGCCACGGCGATATGCACTAATGGCTGGGGCTTGATACGCCTGCTGGAGCCCTGGTTGTTGCGGTACAGCAGCAGGAACTCGTTGCGCAGCACGGCGTACACCTTGGTGTACCGGTCGCCGTCGACGCCGTCCTCGCGTCGGGCCCAATACATCCAGCCCTGAATGCGGATGTCCTGAGGAAGCGGCAACGAGATGCGCGACGAGACGGGGGAGACGCTGCTGCTGAGAGATTGGAACGATGGTGGAGCGGCGCCAGTGCAGCAGAAGGTCTCCCCTCGCGGGTGCAGCTCCGCGTTCGACGCGTGCGGCGTGAACGGCAGGTCGACGAACGTGGCGCGAGACCGACGCAGCCCCAAGCTCTCCCTGGAGCTCGCGACGAAGAACTGCTGCATCGAGTATCTGTGCTCCATGGTGAGACTGGCCTCGCTCGCTGCCGGGCGCAGAATCGAGTGTGGTGCGGCAATCGGTCTCTCTACCGAACGAGCCATGGAGCAGTGCTGCTCCAGTACTCCTACAGCAACTGGCACGTCCAGAAAGGGCCGGGCGCAAGACATATGTAACTGAGGATTGTTTGGGCCTTTCATGGTGCCACGTTGGGCGGCTCACAGATATCGCGATGCCGGCGGGGAGTGTAATGCTGATACGCTAGGTACAAACCTGTGGTCCGCCTTGGCGAGCGCTCATCAAAGTTGTGCTTATCTGTTCCAGTGCAAATGATGAAGGAGCGGCGGCCATGTGAGCTCAATTCAAGCTGTATCGTCCAATGAAAAGTGGTCTATGGGCTTTTCGCCCAATGGTCGCCTTCTTCCCTTAATTTGTCTCTAAATATAAATTGTGCAGAGGTCGATTCACGACTTTGCACTCGAGACGCGTTCATCTAAATGGTACTCATTCATTCCCATT